>AWOL01S0009468.1:33430-63037 GCA_000715115.1 Nicotiana otophora | reverse complement strand
TTATACACATATATATATATATATATATATATATATATATATATATATCATTGTTTACCCGGAAATTCGAGTAACAATTAAACATATTTAGTGGTTTTAAGGATACATGATTTAGTCCAAAACCAATTGATAAACAAAGAATTGAATAGATAATCTGAATAATAAAATAAATCAAACCAGTGTTCTAGCAGAGCTTTCGACCTCGATTCGAGATAGTCTCGAGGTTGGATAAGGAGAACAGTAAAGAACAAAAAAATAAACAATGATGGACAGTAGTAGATAGTAAGTGAAATAGAGAGCAACGTTTTTGTATATCTTTATTAGTGTATCAATGCCCTCACAAATGAATAGGGTCCCTCTTTATATAGTAGAAGAATCCTAAATAAGGTACAATTCTAATCACGAAAACAATTCCCATTATTGACGTCAATAACCGCTTGATTTGATCTATTCCGAGATTTCCGCCGAGATCTTCGGTCGGTTGCTAATATCTCGCCATTCCGTTATTATGCCTTACTCGAAGTCGGTCATGCTCAGTCTCGATCTTCAGCGAGCACTTCGATCTTCGTGCTCCGTACTTTGCCATTGAGCTCGAGCCTGGTTTATTACGAGCTTACTCTTGAGGCAGCTCCTCGCGCCTATGAAATCTGACATGCCCGATTTCGACCGTATACAGATAGTCCCCGCGTTTTTTGGAATAAAATGATAAGAAATGGTTTGAGCCTTGATTTTCCGAAACCTCGATCATGACGTCGTCCTTATGACGTAAGTGACAGATGTGATCGAAACGTCCCGTCAGTTCAGTTTCCCAAATTATTAATGCTTGTCAGTTAGCGGTCAGCCACTAACGCCACCGAACCGTCGCGGCGAACCTATAAATACATGCTCCTTCATTGAATCAAATTTTACTTTTGCTCTAATCAAACCTCTAAATATTCTCACTTTTTTCATCTCCTCCTTTTCGCCGTCTGTAGAACCACCGTCGTTAGCACCGAAACCACCAGTTTTTCATCTTTCTTCGCTCTTTTTTACTTATACAAATGGCGAAAACCTCAAAGACTGTACCGCAGAAGGAGAAAGCTTCTTGCTCCTCTTCCCGGCCGTCCGGCGGCAAGGCGCCGGCGGAGCCGCTTCCCCATGAATATGTTCCCGGCCAGTGTACTCTAAAATCCGACTTCAAGGTCGAAAACCCTTTATCGATCCCGGGCTGATGTGAGCATGTGTCGATGTACATGTGCTCAATATCGAAGAGCCACCTTGAGGCCGTGAAGAGGGACTGTAACTGGGGTCCCGAGGTCGTGGTGCAAATTTCTGCTCTCGAAGAGAGCATCACCGCTTATGTGGAGGGGTTCTTAAGTGTTTACACTTACCCTTTCACATAGGGTCCCCTCGACCCAGTGATTATTGATCTATGTAAAAGATATCAGGTCACCCTCGGCCAAATTCACCCTTCTCTATGGTGCATAGTAATCATGTTGCGCTTCTTCTCTAGTAAGGCCGAGGGGCTAGAGTTTACTCTAAATCACCTCATGCGGTTGTACCGGCCTCGAATCTACTGAGGACTAATCAGGCTCCAACGTCGGGCAACGAAGGCCTTGATCTCGAGCATCGATGAGGACAAGGATCGGTGTTGGATGAGCCGTTTTGTACGGGTGAGAACTTGCGACATTATCCCGGAAGAGAAGATGCCGTTCCCTGAGGAGTGGAACTTCGACCGTAAGTGATCTTTTAAACTTTGTTCTTCGTCCCTTCTTCGACTTCGCCTGATATCCCCTTTCGATATGCAGCCATTCCTTGGATGCCTCAAGCGGTACCTGACCTTGAAGATTGGGTCCGAAAGTTAGCCTCAACTTCCACATATGCCGAACGCGCATGGAGTGATTTGGCAAAAGGCAGATGGGAGGCCAAGAACCACGTAAGGATCTCCTTTTTCGTGTTCTGAAACACTTTTTATACTCCATTCATCGCTAATTTTCTTTCGTGCAGGCCTGACCAAGGATGCCATTTTGAGGCCTTCAAGTGTTGAGGAAGAAACCAAGTCCCCAATTCCGAAGCCGGAGGAAGACAAGAAGAGGAAAACTGCCTCGCAGTCCGAGGACCCCAAGCCCAAACCTCGAATGGTGAGGAGGAAACTAATCGCTCTCACGATGGACTCGGTCCAAAAACTGAGAGACGAAGAAGAAGAATAAGAAGAAGAAGAAGAAGAAGAAGAAGAAAGTGCCTCGGTACTGACAGTCCGACCTAGGAAAGCCGCCGAGGTCACCAAACCTTCTGAGCCGATGACGGCTGCTAAAATCAAGCCTCGTGTCGAGGAGTCTTACAGAAGGAAATCGGGTGAGGATCCTGAATTACCAAAGGCCGAGATCGTTTCTCGACCATCTGCAACTTTACCAGACCGGCGAGCGACTTGCTCGGGACCATGACAGCAGGTCACTTGCCTTCTCTCCCGACCTTTTCTGAGGAGGCACTAATGGAAGCTCGAGAGTTGAAGACTCCTAATATAGGCGGAGGCTCTAGTGTAGGGGATCCTTTTCGGGATTGCTTTACTGGAGTCGATGATGCCTCTGATATCGGTGATGCTTCTATTCTTTTAGAGAAGGCCCAACGTCTCTTATCTCGGGTAAGAATCAGTTTACTACACTTCTTTTCTTTATTCTTTTTTTCTTTTTCTCTAAATCTGACTCATGTTTTCCTTTTTTGTATAGGCCTTCGCCAAGTTTCGAGCTGACCTAAGCCAGTGTGAAACCGAGCTCCAAAGGGTTTCGGAGGAGAGGAACGCTTTGAAGCTTCTTTGCGGCCAAAAAGACGAAACTATAAAGGACCTTCAAGCGGATTTGGCCAAGGCTCATGAGGAAAAGGCCGAGCTAGATAAGCAGGTGAGCATCCTTTTGATAAAGTATGGAGTCGACCCAACTGTGGAGGCTAATACTTCATTATCTCAGCTGTAGCAAAAGGTTGAAAAGATCGAGTTGCTTCGGGGAGAAGTCGATCAAGTAAAGGCTGATTGTGATCGGTGCAAGGAGAATATGGACCGCCTGACTATGGAAAAAGAAACTACCTCGGCCAAACTGTAATTGGCCGAGGTTTAACTTCGGGGTGTCAAAGAGAAAAGTTGGCCCAATCAAAGAGGAACGAGGAGCTTGAAATCGGGCTTGCTAAGGCCAAGGCGGAGATCGAGAAGACAAAAGTCATGGCGGACAAGTCCATTGCCATGTACCGGGCCGATGCTGAGGCTGCCCAAATGCAGGTAAGAGAGGCTTCTGACCGATAGAAATGGATCAATGACTCGGCAAAGTGTCAATCCCGGAGGGAAACCTTCGAGGAAATCTATACTCGAGGTTTTGACCTCTCCGAGGAGATAGCCCGAGCCAAGGTGCTTGAGGCTGAAGCCAGGTAGCTTGCCTCCTTTGACGATGAAGACGATGATGAAGAAGGTAGTCGAGGTGGATCCGATAAGGGGCCTGAAGGAGAAGTTGCTCCTGAAGAAGAGGTCGAAACCGGTTGTAGTTAGGACTTAGTTTATCTTTTTGTAAGACCTTGATCGGTCTCTTGTACATAACCTTTTCTATCAATATATAATAGAAAAACTTCTTTTGAATGTCTTCTCAATTTTATATTCAAACATGCTTTGTGCTTTTGCCTTGTGAAAGTTTTGTTGTTGCAGCCTCCGTAATCGAGTGAACACTAGTTCGAACTTAGAACAAAACCCTTAGGTTTTTTAGACATGCAAGGGTGAGTCCCCGAGCTCAATAATATATTCGAGATTTCGGATGGCTTGATCGATGTCATGACTGCACTGTTTTTATAACTGAGTTCAAGTATGTTTCGAACTTATAATAGAATAAACCCTTAGGTTTTTTATCAAATAATGGGTAATTTTCGAACTTACATACCCCTTAAGGTTTTATGGCGGATCCTTGAGCTAAGTTCAAATCAACTTTATTTGAACTCCGAATAGTGGAACCCTTAGGTCCGAGTTGAGTGAGAATAAAGTCTCGAACTCTAAATATATTGGCCCTTAGGCTCTTTTAGGTTGGGTCCATATGGCCTCTAAAAGACGGCTATTATTTCCCCCTTTCGGCTTATTACCCATTGGATGTTTTGCGGGTCCGATGTCGGTTGAAACCCTTTTGCTTTTGTGCCTTAGCACATTTGTGTTAAAGATAATATGATACCTCTTAAGGTTTTTTGAGAGCTGATTTTATCGAAGACCTTTTGATTATTTGCCGAGGGTAGCCTTTTTTACTGGTTTTTAAGAGAATTTGAAGGCCTATCGTTATTACAAAATTCGGACGTCTCCGAGCCGCGTTATTTATGTCATAGCCTTTAGTTTGGCCAGAGCATTTAGTTTGGCCGTAGCCTTTGGGTACGCCTCTTGGGCTTATTTTCAAATAACATCTCGAACTTGTTTGAAATGTTAGTCCACGAGAATGGTGGCCTTGGCCTATAGATCGAGGGGTGCCTCCTTGAGGTCTTATGCATTTGTGTTTAGATGCCTATCATCGATGGTAGTCCCCGAGTGTATATTTGAACTTTGGCTCTTGAGTCGTTTCTCGCAATATCATAAGCATGAGGTTTGTATAGTAGATAATTTTCTTCGAGACACAAAATGTTTAAATGAAGAGAGAATGCTTCTTTGAATAGTTTATACATGCGCACATGTTTTGCCATCGGGGCTCGACTAATTTATATGGATACGGTTCACTTGACCGTTGGCCAATTACAAAACTTCCCTATCGAGGCCCTTTGACATGAAGTACTATTCTCAAGAATACAACATCCGAGGTTGATGCCCTCCAGTATTCAAGGTTGATTGCAAAAAAGCCTTGGATACTATTAAATTGTCCTCAGGTAGCACATAATTGTTGCCTCGTTAAAAACCTCGCCGGGATAACCCAGTTGGGATAAAAAATGATCTAATGGAAAAAGAGTGCAATGCGTACTTTAAAACCTGAGGTCTCGATATCTATGGTCAAACTCCTGCAATGAGTTAGCGCCGAATATATATAAACGAAAGAAAGGAGAAAGTCATACCTTAACAATAATATCGTTTGAGATGTTATATGTTCCAGTTGTTTGGTAATGGTTTGACCATTTTTTCGACTATATCGAGGACTTGATAGGGTCCTTCCCAATTCGGGCCGAGCTTCCCTTCATTAGGATCTCGAGTGTTGATGGTGACCTTCCTTAGGACTAAGTTCCCGACCCTGAAGTGGCTAAGGTTGGTTCTTCTATTGTAGTATCTTTCGATTCGTTGCTTTTGTGTAGCCATTCGAACAAGTGCCGCTTCTCGTTTTTCATCTAATAATTCGAGGCTAGTGTTCATAGCCTCACGATTCGATTCCCCCGATGCATGTCGAAACCTTGCGATGGGTTCTCCGATTTCGACTGGAATTAAGGCTTCAGAGCCATACACTAAGGAAAATGGAGTTTCCCCTGTACTGGATTTCAATGTTGTTCGATATGCCCAAAGGACTTCAGGCAGAATTTCTCTCTATTTCTCTTTAGCTTCGTTCAACCTTTTCTTCAGGTTTTGAATGATAGTCTTGTTCGTCGATTCGGCTTGTCCGTTCCCACTAGAGTGATACGGTGTTAACAATATCCTTTTTATTTTATGATCCTTGAGAAATTTCGTCACTTTACTGCCAATAAATTGCTTACCATTGTCGTATACTATTTCTGCGGGTATCCCAAATCGTCATACGATGCGATCCCAGATGAAATCTATAACCTCTTTTTCTCTCACTTTCTCGAACGCCTGTGCTTCAACCCATATAGAGAAATAGTCAGTCATAAATAAAATGAACTTAGATTTACCTGGCGCCCCTGGAAGGGGGCCGACGATATCCATCCCCCATTTCATGAATGGCCATGAAGATAGGACTGAATGAAGTTGTTCTCCGGGCTGATGGATCATCGGTGCAAACCTTTGACATTTATCACATTTTCGAACAAACTCCTTAGTATCTTTTTCTATGCTATCCCAGTAGTATCCTGCTCTAATGATTTTGTGAATCAGTGATTCGGCGCTAGAGTGGTCCCCACAAGTGCCTTCATAGACCTCTCGTAAAACATAATCGGTGCCTCCTGGCCCTAAGCACACTGGCAATGGTCCATCGAATTTTCTTCTGTATAATGTTCCATCTTCAGCCAATGTAAATCGAGCAGCTTTGGTTCATAAGGTCCTCGACTCTTTACGGTCCGATGGGAGCTTTCCATTCTTCAAGTATTCAATATATTTATTCCTCCAATCCCAGGTTAAGCTTGTACAGTTTACCTCGGCATGGCCTTCCTCGATCACGGATCTCAAGAGTTGAACGACAGTCCCCGAGCTGATCTCATCTTCCTCGACCGACGACCCCAAGTTTGCAAGTGCATCGGCCTCACTATTTTGTTCTCGAAGTACATGCTGTAAAGTCCATTCCTTGAAACAGTGCAAAGTTACCTGCAGCTTGTCCAAATACCTTTTCATTATGTCCTCTCGAACTTCGAAGGTTTTATTTACTTGGTTCACCACCAGTAAATAGTCACACTTGGCTTCAATGACTTCTGCCCTCAGGCTTTTATCTAGCTCGAGACCTGCAATCATGTCCTCGTACTCGGCCTCATTGTTAGTCAACCTAGAAGTTTTGATAGATTTCCTAATAGTGCTACCCGTGGGCGGCTTCAAAACGATGCCTAGCCTGGACCCCTTCATATTTGAAGCACCGTCTGTGAAAAGGGTCCATACCCCCGATGACGTACCCGATTTTAACAAGAGTTCCTTTTCAACTTCGGGTGTGAGGGTTGGCGTGAAATCAGCCACGAAGTCCGCTAAAATTTGGTACTTGATGGCCATCCGGGGTTGATATTCGATGTCGTACCCACTAAGTTCAACGACCCATTTAGCCAATCGGCCTGACAGTTCGGGTTTGTGCAAAATATTACGAAGTAGGTAAGTAGTTAATACGCATACGAGGTGACATTGAAAGTATGGTCTTAACTTTCTAGAGGCGCTTATCAGTGCACGTGCAAATTTTTCTAAGTGTGGATATCTAGTTTCTGCTTCTCCTAAGGTTCGACTTACATAATAAACGGGAAAATGCGTACCTTGCTCTTCCCGAACTAGGACACCACTTACCGCGATTTCTGATACTGCCAAGTACAAGTAAAGTTTCTCATCTGCGTTTGGAGTGTGAAGTAGTGATAGGCTCGATAGGTATCACTTCAACTCTTCCAAAGCCTGTTGTCATTCCGGGGTCCAAGCGAAATCACTCTTCTTTTTTAGTAAAGAGAAAAATTCATGTCTTCGATCCGATGACCTCAAAACGAATCAACCTAAGGCAGTTAGCCTCTGTACGGCTTTTACACTATCCACGATGGCGATGTCTTCGATGGCCTTGATTTTATTGGGGTTGATCTCGATCCCCCGATTTGATACCATGAAGCAAAGGAACTTGCCCGAATCAACCCCGAAAGCTTATTTCTCGGGGTTGAGCTTCATGTTGTATTTCCTTAAAATCTTGAACGTTTCCTGCAAATGAGCCAAATAGTCCTCTGCGTGCAGGGACTTAACTAGCATGTCATCAATATAAACCTCCGTTGATTTACTTATTTGTTCTTCGAACATTTTATTCACTAGGCATTACATTATAATAATATGTTCCATACTTGGTGATAAATGAAGTCTTTTCTTGGTCTTCCGGGTTCATTTAGATTTGATTATACCCGGAATAGGCATTGAGAAAATTAAGGATCTCGTGGTCGGTCGTGGCATCGATCATACGATCGATGTTAGGACAGTGGAAAAGAATATTTGGGGCATGCCTTGTTTAAATCTTTATAATCTACACACATTCTAAGTCTGTCCCCTTTTTTAGCGGCCACAACTACATTGGCTAACCATTCGGGATATTTCACCTCCCGAATGGATCCTATTTTGAGAAGTCCTTTATGAATGCGTGCTTTACTTTAGACTGGGGTCTTCTCTTTTGCTTTACCGGCTTGAATCTAGGGTCCAGGCTTAGCCGATGTGTCGTTACCTCCGGTGGAATCCCTGTTATGTCTAAATGGGACCAAGCAAAACAATCTATGTTATCAACAAGAAATTGGATAAGTTTTTTCCTGAGTTTGGGGGTTAATCCCGTTCCCAGGTATACCTTTCGCTCGGGCAAGTACTCGATCAATATAACCTGTTCTAGCTATTCGACTGTTGATTTGGCGGCATCAGTATCTTCGGGAACAACAAAAGTTCGAGGGGTCAGAAAATCCTCCTCTTCTTCTTCTATCTCCCGCTTCCCTGATTCGGTCGAGGCTGGTAGCTGTGATTGCTATTTAACTTTCTGTTTATCTTTGATGCTCGACCTTTCCGAGGTTGATAGTCCCATCGGGTTCACCTCATTGACTGCAAATGTTTCCTTTGCAGCATGCTGCTCCCCGTATACTGTTTTTACACCGTTCGTCGTCGGTAGTTTCATCATTTGGTGGAGAGTCGAAGGGGCTGCCCTCATATTGTGGATCCAAGGCCTTCCGAGCAGGTCATTGTACCTCATGTCGCCCTCGATTACGTGGAACTTGGTATCTTGAATGGTTCCAACCACGTTCACCGGTAGAATAATCTCCCCTTTAGTTGTTTCACTGGCCATATTGAAGCCGTTTAAGACTCGAGCCGCGGGTACAATTTGACTTTGTAGGCTGAGCTGCTCCACGATCCTCGATCTGATGATATTTGTCGAGCTACCTAGATCCAATAAAGCATGCTTAACTTGAACTTTATTTAACAAGATAGAAATTACCAGAGCATCGTTATGGGGTTGAGAAATGCCTTCTGTTTCTTCGTTGTTGAATGATAAAGTGCCTTCGGGCACATAATCTCGGGTTTATTTTTTCCTAGTGATTGATACCTTAGTGCGTTTGAATATGGGTTCCAGTGGGATGTCGACCCCACCGACGATCATATGAATGACATGTCGGGGTTCCTCCTATTCATTTTTCCTGTTGGCATCCCTTTCTTTGAAATGATTCTTGACTCGATCGCTGAGGAACTCCCAAAGGTGACCCTCATTGAATAGATGGGCTACCTCCTCCCTTAATTGCCTGCAATCCTCGATCTTGTGACCATGTGTGCCATGATACTTGCATATAAATTTGGGGTTTCTTTGGGAAGGACCGATTTGTATGGGTTTGGGTCACCTAGTATCTCTGATCCTTTCGATTGCCGAAACAATGCCCGATGCATAGATGCTAAAGTTATATTCTGATAACCGAGGTGCCTCTGTGGGATTGGCATACTTGTCGAAACCACTTTTACTCATAAGTCCCCGAGAATTCTGTCCTCGATCACTTCTTCGATAGTTCCGGGTGGAATTGCGTCCTGAACCATTGTTCCTTCGATCTGCGGTATATGGTTGATATCGGTCCTTGTTCGACCTTGGCTCCCTGTCGATGCCCCTCTGGTTTTGAACTGTCGACCTGTTTGGATATACTGAACCAGAAGGGGCTCCTAATTGGTCGTCCTCGACCCTGATCTTCGACTGATATCGATAGTGTACATCTGCCCAAGTTATAGCTGGATACTCGATCAAATTTTGTTTCAACTGTTGTGATACTATCGAACTCCATTCGTTTAACTCTTGGGTGAAAGCTTGAACGGCCCAATCATCTGTGACCGGTGGCAACTCTATGCGTTCCATTTGAAATCGGAACACGAACTCCCTTAGCATTTCATTATCCCTTTCTCTTTCCTTGAAAAGGTCTGATTTCCTCGTTGCGACCTTTATGGCTCCGGCATGTGCCTTTATGAAAGAATCTACTAACATGGCAAATGAAGCGATGGAATTTGGTGGCAGGTTGTGATACCAAATCATTGCTCCCTTCGAAAGGGTCTCTCAGAATTGTTTCAACAGCACGGATTCAATTCATCATCCTCTAAATCGTTACCCTTAATTGAACATGTATATGAAGTAACATGCTCGTTAGGATCAGTAGTCCCATTGTATTTAGGTGTGTCTAGCATACGAAACTTCTTTGGAATAGGCTTCAAAGCTGCACTTAGAGGAAACAGCTTTTGTACAAACTTCTTCTAATCCATCCCTATCAAGATTGGCGGTGCCCCTGGTATCTGATCAACTCGAGAGTTGTATGTCTCCATTTTTTTATCGTTGGCTTCGATTCTCTTGTCTCCTGATTTAATTCTTTTGGTGAGCTCCTCAAGCATTTTCATTACCGCAGGATTAGTCTCCGATTCGTTACCATTCGACCTTTCCGGTACTCGCTCGGTACGGCAAGTAATTTCTGGCTCGACCCTATTCGGAGCTCTATGTTGATTTTGTAACTGAGCAATAGCGGCTTGCTGAGCCTAAAGCATCTCAAATATTAATTGGAGACTGACTCCTTCGTCTCATCTGCCATGTGTTCCTTGGCCACTAGATCGGCCTTCTCTGCGTACACTCTCATTAAGATCTGCGCCTAGGTCCCCGTTTAGAGCAACGTGACAATTGACATCGACTGGGTTGGAAACCGATGCTACCCCAAGATTAGCCTATGGCACCTCGATTCCTGGAGCGATCACATTTTCGTTTTCATCGTGGAATCCTAGGCCATTGTTACCGTGTGTGGATGCGTTTTGTGAGTTTGACATGTTTTAACCTGAAAGCAAAGGCACTTAACAAGAACAAGCGTAAAATAGTGTGTTTTACTAGAATCAGTACTGAACAATCACTATTATCCTTAGCCCCACGGTGGGCGCCAAGCTGTTTACCAAGAAATTCGAGTAACAATTAAACTTATTTAGTGGTTTTAAGAATACATGATTTAATCCGATAACAATTGATAAACAAAGAATTGAATAGATAATCTGAATAATAAAATAAATCAAACCAGTGTTCTAGCAGAGCTTTCGACCTCGATTCGAGATAGTCTCGAGGTTGGATAAGGAGAATAGTAAAGAACAGAAAAATAAACAATGATGGACAGTAGTAGATAGTAAGTGAATAGAGAGCAGCATTTTTGTATATCTTTATTAGTGTATCAATGCCCTCACAAATGAATAGGGTCCCTTTTTATATAGTAGAGGAATCCTAAATAAGGTACAATTCTAATCACGAAAATAATTTCCATGATTGACGTCAATAACCACTTGATTTGATCTGTTCCGAGATTTTCGCCGAGACCTTCGGTCGGTTGCTAATATCTTGCCATTCCGTTATTATGCCTTACTCGAAGTCGGTCATGCTCGGTCTTGATCTTCAGCGAGCACTTCGATCTTCGTGCTCCGTACTTTGCCATTGAGCTCGAGCCTGGTTTATTACGAGCTTACTCTCGAGGCAGCTCCTTGTGCCTATAAAATATGACATGCTCGATTACGACCGTATACGATCATGTTTATATTTACGTACATTTTCTTATGAATCTCAAGACCAAACTTTCAATTACTACTAATGTCAAAAACCTAGAGAGACAAGGTGGGTTGCTCTGATGGTAAGCACCCTCCACTTTCAACCAAGAGGTTGTGAGTTCGAGTCACCCCAAGAGCAAGGTGGGGAGTTCTTGGAGGGAAGGATGCCGAGGGTCATTTGGAAACAGCCTCTCTACCCCAGGGTAGGGGTAAGGTCTGCGTACACACTACCCTCCCCAGACCCCACTAGTGGGATTATACTGGGTTGTTATTGTTGTTGTCAAAAACCTAGAGAGACCGGACATTATATTAATTCGAATAGGACGCGCTAGTCGACTTCAAAATTCAAATAGCAGATGATTAAACCGGTTGATCGAAGGTAATTCAGAAATTCACTCCCCCCACCCCCACTCCCCACCCCACAAGAACTACTATAGTTTATTGTTCTTGCAACATTTGGACTATATTATACAATAATTACTCGATCGTTTTGTGCAACCCCGTGCACAAGGCATCTTATATTCACGCAGAACGCAGAGAAGGACCGCACCAAGGGGTTTGATATAGATAGCCTACCCTATAGTTTATTGTTCTTGCAATATTTGGACTATATTTTACAATAATTACTCGATTTGTTTATGCAACCCAGTGCACAAGGCATCTTGTATTCACGCAGAGCGCAGAGAAGGACCGCACCAAGGGGTTTGATATAGATAGCCTACCCTGACCTAATGCAAGTATTAGTGGCTGCTTCCACGGCTCGATCGATATTCAAAATACAATATGGTACACTAAATATGGGAAAAGGGAAACTCTCAATCTATGAAAATATTACGAAAAATGTATTAAAACATTATATTGAAATTTAGAGTAAATATAATGGTAAAGCATTTGCGTCATTAATGTTTAGAGATTTAAATTATATACACCGTTAGATTTCTAATGCTTTTCAAAAAACGTAATTACATGTACTTACTTAATAAGTGATGTGATTGAATAAATATTTTTCAAGTTGTCAATGAATAGGACTTAAATTCAATTTTGACTCATGCAAATTCCCACTACTTAACTCTCCATTTATATGACACTATTTCGATTACGTAACATAGCGAAATATTTAGCATTATTTTATGTTTATACAACTTTCATTCATTCAAGAACTTTGATTCATCAAATTGTATTCAATTAATTAAATCATATATATGCCCATATTTTTCAATTTAACTATTTAACCATTATTTTAATATTTATCTTATGCTATTGCTAACATAATATATAAGTCAAATTAACATCTTAATAAACAGCTAGTGGTATATATTCCTTGTATAAAAGTATTAGGAAATTCTCCACCATAAATATTTTAGTTACTGTTTACCTTAAAAAAATAGATAACAATTGAGTTTATATGTGATTTTAAGGATATGCGGATTAATTCAATACAAATGATAAATAACGTTAGATTAAACAAATAAAGGATGAAATAAATTGTCAAACCAATTAAGGGGAGTGATCCTGGACTCAGTAACAGCTTAATGAAATGTCTGTCTTCGATCCCGGGCTCACGATAATAAAGAACTAATGAACAAAAGTAAGAACTTTGAATAACAAAGAAAATAATAGTATATTACCTTGATATGCATGTTACAATGTCTCTATGAATAATAATCTTCCTCTTTATATAGTAGGGGAGTTTTACCCTAAGTATAATTCTAAAAAGGCTAAAAATCTTCTGTTACACCGATCACTGATACGAGCCGAGATTCGCGTGGTGATATACGGTTGGGTACGGATGTCACGGCCCTTTGTTAGTCATGTGCAGCTGCTCGTTGATGCTCTCCAAAGTCTCAACCCTTAAATCGAACCTCGAGGATATGGCTCTGATATCCCAAGGGCGGGTGTTTGTCCGATCCCCGATACGAGGGGTTCTTCGTTTTCACTCCGATATGTTACGGTCCTCTTCCCACTCCGCTCGGCTGGCTGGGAAATCGAGTCATGCGACGTGATCGATTTTACCCATATACAGATAGTCCTCTCGTTTCTCAGAGAATAGGCTAGCCGAAACGATGAGAGACGATAGATGACTCCGGTTCCTTCCTTCGTAAGTCACGACGGGGAACCGAAATATCCCATCAATCGTGTCGTTTTGACTTCGAACACGTGTCGCTTATCGGCAGGTTGCCTCCGAATGCAAAGCGTCGACTGTTTCCCTATAAAAGCCTCATTCATTTTTCTTTTTTCTTATTTCCGATCAAACCACTATCTTCGAGTCATTAACCATTATCGAAACCTTCATCAAATCTTCTAATCTTCATCTATGTTCTTCAATCTTCATAGCGGTCTCCAGATTTCTACCAAAAACTTCTTCAAATCTTCATACCCTGTTCTTCATCTTCAAAACCCATGTTTCCAAAGCTTCGTGTTTATTCATCAGAGTTTCAAACTTTCTCTCAAATGACAATGGTAAAAACATCGAAAACCATTTCTCAACAAGTTGCCTCTTCATCTTTTTAGTTGGCCGCTGGTACTGAACCGGTCGCTCTCGAGGTGGTGGCCCTCGAAGCAGCTTCTCCTGTTGCGGCTGTTAACGAACCGTCCCCTGAGCCTCCTTTGTCAGCGTTTATCCCCGGGGGATGTCCGATTGCTGACAACTTCAAGGTCGATAAGCCTTCACGCAAACAGGAATGGGGCGAAGGGGTCTCGAGGTATATATGTTCTGTGACTGAGGACGTTCTTCCCATAGTTCATAAGGATTGCGATTGGGAAGGTAAAGACGTAGTAGTCCCTGGGTCCGAGAATGCCGTTACTACTCATGTGAAGGGGTATCTAAGTGTTTACACTTATACCTTCACGTTGGGCCCGGTGGACCCGATCATCCTGGATTTTTGCAAGAGGTACGAAGTGTGCCGCAGGAAAATCCATCAGTCAATGTGGAGGATTGTGACCCTCCTCCATTACTTCGTGAATAAGACCGAATCTCGTCAGTTCATGATCGACCACATGCTCCGATTATACAATCCTTGGATGTTCCGAGGGGGACAAATCAAGCTCACATGCCGGACCAGCAAGGCCCCCTTCTCTAGTATCGACGAAGACCGAGACAATGGCTGGTAGGGACGCTTCATCTGAGTGAAGCCCGAGGATCTGATCCCCCCCAGAATACATGCCATTCCCTGAGGAATGGAATGCGTCTCGTAAGTGCAACTCCTTCATCAAAATTTCTTCTTCTTTTATTTCGATCTTCTCATTTATGTTTGTGAATGTGCAGTTGTTGCCCGGGTTCCGAGTGTGGTTCCCCGGTTAAAGGAGTGGATCGAGGGCATCAGTACTCAGATGTACTACTTCGAGCGCACATGGCACGGACTTTCAAAGGGCCGATGGGAAGCCTGTTCTCATGGTAAGGTCCCTTTCGAAATAGTCATTATTACTTCTCCATCTTAAATTATACTAACCCTTTCTCTTTATCATTGTAGGTTTGCCTAAGACCACCGAACATAGGCCTTCGGAAGGGGAAGAAGATGTGTCCCCACCCGTTAATCCCTCTGTTGCTGCCACGGAGGGAAAGAAGAAGAGAAAAAGAAAACCCTCGAGCTCCCGGAGCTCCGAGGCGAAGAAACGGAAGAAATGGGTGCTTCGCAAGCCCGGGAGGGGCTCCAGTTCCCGTGCACCTACCTTCGACTCCCTCTTCCGGCTTAGGGACGAGCCGGAGGATGAGTCTATCTTATTAACTCATGGGACGACCAACTACCCCGGGGATTGGGAGGCATCCGAGGGGGAGACTCGCAAGACCGACCCCCCTCCAACTCAGAAAGACGACGTGAATCCCTGGGGTGAAACTTCCCAGGATGCCGATTTTGCACCGAAGGAGGTTCCCATTACAATTGAGATCTCGGGGACGCCCCTATGCTCGAAGAAGCCTAAGCAAGGAAGGAGAAATCTAATGAAGGGGCTCACGGCGTGGACGATCCCCTTCGTTACTTTTTTTACGGCGTGGACTCGTCTTCCTTGGAAGACTTTTTTGGGATGGGCGACCTAGAAGTGCTGAGAAAGGATCCATCTTCAGAGGTTGTGGGCTAAACTCGAGCCCAAAGTTAGTCAACCAATTCCCCGCCCCGAGTGCGGACCCCGACCGTAAGAGGTCTATAATCATCATTGTCCCAAACGATGCCTGGGTTCTTTCTGCTCCCGTGGGAGTAGCGATCCACCTTCGATGCCTGGTGACCGAAGAAGACCAGGCAAAAATGAACGAGGTGGACATACCGTGCCTATTCAACGAGGCACAACAGGCATTGAATCGGGCAAGGAATCATTACGCTCTTTAGACCTTTGATTTAGTCCTTGATATTCCTCATGTCTTTTTCTTTTACCCTTTTGCAAGCCTCGATACTCCTTCACGAAATATTTCTTCAGTACCGGACCGAGGTTAACCAACTCGACGCTGGGGTCAAAGAGCTTGCCAAGAAAAGAGACATGTATAAGCTTCTCAGTGAGCAACACGAAGGGGTCGTCAAGAATCTCCAGACAGAGCTGGATGCGGCTCAGAAGGAGCATTCCGACTTGGTCGAAAAGGTAAAGGTTTTTGAAGTTAGCAATGAAGACTTAGCCATGGTGACTAACGACCAAACCTCATAGGTTCCACAAAAGATTGAATGGATCGACCAACTCCGAGCTAAAATAAATAAGGTCCAAGCCATGGCCGATGTTTGGAAGGGGAAAATGGACTGGCTGCCTTCAGAGAAGGAGACCGCCTAGGCATAACTGACATAGGTAGAGGTTTAACTCCGAGTGGCAAAAGAGAAGGCCGATGCACGGTCTCGACAAAATGAGGGCCTTCAAGCTCAACTGGGCTCAGCCATTACTGAACGGGATGCCCTTGACAAAGAGCTCAAAATAACGAGGCCCAAGTTAGAAGAAACCAGGGCTGATGCTAAAGAGATGGTGGCCCAATATAGGGCTGATGTTAAAACAGCCAAGGCTCGCCTGAAAACTACCGCCGAGTATGTGAGGCAGCTATCTCGGAGGGAGACCCTCGAAGAGATCCATGCCCCAGGCTTCAACCTATCGGCCGAGATCGAGGAGGCGAAGAGGCGAAGAGGTCGAGGCCCAGAAGCTGGTTTAACCCAAGGATGAGGAAAGCTCTGAAGGCTCCGACGAACCCGAAGATGAAAAAGGCCTCGCCGGCTCTGGTGACGAGACGGGTTCTGGTGAAGATCAGGCGTAGGCACCTTAGGAATTTTCTTGTACATTTATTTTGTTAAGTCCGTTTTCATTGGCCTTTGTAAAAACATTCTGGAATGTATATATAAAGTTTTTTTTTCCCTTTTGGCAATTTTCAGGTATGTTACCTTTAGCATCATTTTTCCAATTGCAAATATTTCAACTGCCTTAGCACGGAATAAAACGTAGTAATAAGTCATTTTTCGGAGGTCCGAGAAAGACTTGTCCTCGATACAAGTTTTTCTTGAAACTTATGGGGGCTCGGAGTGACCAGAAGCTTTCCCTAAGATGCTTGCTTAAATGTTTTTAGACTATAACTTTGTCGAGGGTAACCTTTGAACATATTTGGAATTTTGTTAAAGGACTTATGTTTTGATTAAGGGCTTCGGACGTCTCCAAACCATTTTAAGAGTGGTCGTAGCCTTGCCGCTTTGGGCACTGCCTAATAGGTTTTGTGCCTCCAAGTTTCGATAACCCCAGCAGTCTGAAATTATCAAGGACGACAGTCCCTGAGTGGGGGTAGCCCTTTGGGCTTGGGTAGGGGTGGCCCTTGGGCTCAATACTTTTAAGAAACAAAAAATATTTGTTGGCAAGGTATAATCTTTCTTTAATTTTTGTGCGTAATGTACAAGATTGTATAAAAGCTCGTATTGCAGCCGGTGTGACCTATGCGGGCACGATTCATTTGACCGTTTAGGGTGGCCGTAGCCTTTTAGGTTTGGGCACTTCCTAATAGGTTTTGTGCCTCCGGGTTTTGCTAGCCCGAGCCGTCTGAACTTATCAAGGACGAAAATCCCCTAGTGGGGGTAGCCCTTTGGGCTCGGATAGTGGTGGCCCTTGGGCTTGATAGTTCTCGGGTAGAAATAGCCCTTAGGCTCGATACTTTTGAGATGCGACTATTGACTCCAATTTTAAATCGGTCTTCGACTCTAAGTTAGCACGATTTATTGTTGCCTCGTTAAAACCCTTGCTGGAAAACCCATTTGGGACAAAATCGGTTCAAGGGAAAAAGAGTGCAACGCCTACTTTCAGGCCTAATAAGCTACATTCTTATTTGGTTGTTGCCTTCAAGTGTTAGCCAAAATAAAATAAATAAAGGAAAATGAATGATGGCGTACCTTAGCAGTAGTATCGTTTTAAGTGGGTCATGTTCCAGTTGTTTGGGGATGTGTGTCATTTCCCGTTTTGAGTTGTACGAACCTTTACCAGTAATCTCGATGACTCGATACGGACCTTCCCAGTTCGGTCCTAGCTTCCCTTCATTCGGGATCCAGGTGTTCTGTGTTACTCTTCTTAATACTAAGTCCCCGATGTTGAAGTACCGGATGTTGTCTCTTCAGTTGTAATATCTTTCTATCCGATGTATTTGGGCGGCCAGCCGGACTAGAGTGGCCTCGCGCCTCTCATCCGGTAGTTCTAGGCCCATTCTCATGGACTTGTTGTTTGATTCTTCGGTTGCATATCGAAACCTGAGGCTCGATTCTCCCACCGTGACCGGTATTAGTGCTTCAGCACCGTAGACCAACGAAAATGGGGTGGCCCCCGTATTGGATTTTGAGGTCATGTGATATGCCCACAAGACTTCGGGAAGGATTTCTTTCCATTTCCCTTTGGCATCGGTCAACCTTTTCTTAAGGTTTTGAAGGATCATTTTATTTGTTGACTTTGCCTGCCCGTTCCCACTAGGGTGAGAGTGTGTTGACAATGTCTTCTTGATCTTATGGTCCTCGAAAAATTTGTTGACCTTGCTGCCGATGAACTGCTTCCCGTTATCACATACTATCTCGGCCAGTATACCAAACCGGCATATTATGTGGTCCCAAATTAAGTCGATGACTTTTTTTCTCGAACCTTCTCGAATGTTTGAGCTTCAACCCATTTAGAGAAATAGTCATTCATAAATAGTATAAATTGAGCCCTACCGGGTACCCATGGTAGGGGACCGACGATGTCCATTCCCCACTTCATGAACGGCCAAGGCGAAAGGACTGAGTGTAGCAACTCCCCGGGCTGATGGATCATTGGTGCGTGCCTCTGATAGCCGTCACATTTTTGCATCAATTCCTTTACATCTTTTTCCATATCGATCCAGTAGTAGATGACCCTGATTATTTTACGAACCAATGATTCTGCCCCCGAATGGTTCCCGCAGGTGCCTTCCTGAACTTCTCTCAAAACATATTCGGTGTCTCTAGGTCCCAAACATATGGCGAGTGGGCCATCAAACGTTCTTCTGAACAGGGTATTATCTTCGGATATGCTAAACAAGGCCCATTCCCTAAATCGATGTAGCGTTACCGATAGTTTATCGAAGTATCTTCGCATTCATTCCTCTTTCACTTCGAATGTCCCATTGACTTGATTTACCAAGAGGAGGGAATCGCATTTAGCTTCCATTACTTCGGCCCCCAGGCTTTTAGCCAATTCGAGACCTGCAATCATGGCCTCATGCTCGGCCTCATTGTTAGTCAATTACTTCAGCCCCCAGGCTTTTAGCCAATTTGAGACCTATAATCATGGCCTCATACTCGGCCTCATTTTACAGTTCTAATAGATTGCCTAACTACGTTACCCGTGGGTGTCTTCAACACGATGTCGAATTCGGACCCCTTTGCGTTTGAGACACCGACCATAAAGAGGGTCCATATCCCCGAGGAGGTCCCCTAGCTTAGAAACAATTCCTTTTCGACTTTGGGTATTAGAGCCGGCGTGAAGTCGGTCACAAAGTTTGCCAAAATTTGACATTTGATGGCGGTCCGGGGTCAATATTCAATATCGTACCCTCTAATTTCAACGGCCCATTTGGCCAACCGTCCTGAGAGCTCGGTTTTGTGCATTATATTCCTCAATGGGTAAGTAGTTACGACACATATGGGATGATATTGAAAATATGGCCTTAACTTTCTGGAGGCGCTTAGTAAAGCAAGCGCCAATTTTTTCAGGTGAGTATACCTCATTTCAGCCTCGCCTAGAGTCATGCTAACATAATATATAGGAAATTGCGTACCTTTTTCTTCCCGGTCTAAGACTCCACTTACCGTTATCTCGGATATCGCTAATTACAGGTGCAACTGCTCGCCTACCTTAGGAGTATGAAGTAAAGGTGGACTCGAAAGGTACTATTTGAGTTTTTCCAAAGCTTGCTGGCACCCCGGGGTCCACGAGAAGTTATTCTTCTTCTTTAATAACGAGAAGAACTGATGGCTCTTATCGGAGGACCTTGAAATGAACCGATCAAGGGCGGCTATGCGCTCAGTTAGCCTTTGAACGGCCTTTACATTGTCTACCACAGTGATGTCCTATATAGCTTTGATCTTTTAGGGATTGATCTCGATCCTCCGGTTGGACACCATGAATCCGAGGAACTTCCCGGACCCGACCCCGAATTCACATTTTACCGGGTTCAGCTTCATATTGTATTTGTTTAGTATGTTGAAGGTTTCCTGCAAATGTTCTAAATGGTCCTCTGCTCGTAGGGACTTAACTAATATGTCATCAATGTAAACCTCCATTGATTTTCCTATTTGCTCTTCGAACATCCAATTTACTAGGCGTTGGTAAGTGACACCGGCATTTTTTAGTCCAAATGGCATTACATTATAACAATATGTGCCATATTTAGTGATGAAGGAAGTATTTTCTTGGTCACCCGAGTCCATCCTGATCTGGTTGTACCCAGAATAGGCGTTGAGAAAGCTGAGTATCTCGTGGCCGGCCATCGCATCGATCATGCGATGGATGTTAGGCAAAGGAAAAGAGTCCTTAGGGCATGCCTTGTTCAAGTCTTTGTAATCTACACACATTCTTAATTTATTTCCCTTTTTAGGCACTACTACTACGTTTACTAACCAATCTGGTACTTAACTTCCCAAATGGAACCTATTTTAAGGAGTTTGGTTACCTCGTCATTGATGAATGCATGCTTGACTTCGGACTGAGACCTCCTCTTTTGTTTAATCGGGTGGAACGTCGGGTTCAAGCTCAGCTTGTGAGTGATTATTTCTAGTGGGATCCCTGTCATATCAAGGTGGAACCAAGCGAAATAATCTATGTTAGCTACAAGGAATTCAATGAGTTTCTTCCTAAGCTCGGGAGTTAGCCCCATGCCTAAGTATACCTTCCGATCGAGCAAGTGCTCTATCAACCTGACTTGCTCCAGCTCCTCAACCGTTGACTTGGTGGTATCGGAATTGTCAGGGGCTATGAATGACCTAGGGACTCCGTAATCATCATCCTCGCCTGTCTCCTGCTTCTCTGGGTCGGTCGGGGCCGGTGTCGGTGATTGCTATTTGGTTTCTTTCCTTGCAACTGAACTCGGGTCCTTTGATATCGGGGTCACCTCATCGACCACAAATATTGTTTTTGCGGTCGGCTGTTCTCCGTAAACCGTCTTGATCCCTCCCGGTGTGGGGAATTTTAATGCCTGGTGTAGTGTCGAGGGTACCACCCTCATGTTGTCAATCCACGGCTTTCTGAATAGAGAATTGTATCTCATATCTCCTTCGATCACATAGAACTTTGTTCCCTGAATGGTTTCGGCGGTGTTTACTGGCAGGTTTATCTCCCCTTTAGTAGTCTCGCATGCCATGTTAAATCCGTTTAAAACTCGTATTGCATGCACTATTTAGTCTTGTAGTTGTAGACCTAGTTATTCCACGACCCTCGATCTGATGATATTGGTCGAGCTACCTGGATCAATTAACACACGCTTAACTCAAGATTCAGTTATGAGTACAGATATTACCAGCGCATCATTATATGGTTGCACGATGCCTTCAGCATCCTCGTCGTTGAAAGATACGGTTTCCTCCGGTACATAATCTCGAATCTATTTTTCCCTCGTAATGGACACTTTAGTTTGCTTTAACATCGGCCCTTGCGGGACGTCAACTCCACCAATGATCATGTTCATGACATGCTGAGGTTCCTCATGCTCGATCTGCTTGTTGGAATCCCTATTTTTGAAGTGACTTTTGGCTCGATCACTCAAAACTTCTTGGAGGTGTACGTTATTGAATAACCGTTCTACTTCTTCTCTCAATTGTTGGCAGTCTTCGGTTTTATGGCCGTGAGTACCATGATACTTACACATTAGGTTGGGATCTCTTTAGGCAGGATCGGATTGCAATAGTCAAGGCCACTTAGTATCTTTGATGTGTCTGATGGCTGATACGATACCGGCAGCATCGACGCTGAAGTTGTACTCCGATAACCTTGGTGCGTTCTTAGACCCGATAAGTCTGTCGAAACAGTTTTTGCTCATGAGTCCCTGGTTATTATGACCTCAATCGCTTCTTCTTTCACTCCTCGCAGGGTTGCATCTGGACCCATTACCTTTTCGGTCTCCATTGTATGGTTGATACCGATCTTTTTTCGATCTTGGTTCATGATCGACGACTCTTTTGGATCTGTCACTAGTTCTGACGGGATAAACGGATCCGGAAGGGGCCCCGAGCTGATCGTCTTCGACCCTAATTTTTGATTGGTGCTTGTTATGGACGTCGGCCTAAGTTACCGCCGGATATTCTATCAAATTTTGTTTCAACCGCTGCAAAGCCAATGAGGTTTGGGGTTGAGTCCTTGGGTGAATGCCTGAATGGCCCAATAGTCTGCGACCGGAGGCAGATCCATCTGTTCCATTTGAAACCTTGACACGAATTCCCTAAGCATCTCGTTATCTCTTTTCTTTATTTTGAAAAGGTCTAACTTCCTGGTCTCGACCTTGATGGCCCCGGCGTGCGCTTTCAAAAAGGCATATGCAAACATAGCAATCGAGTCAATAGAATTAGGGGGTAAGTTGTGATACCATATCATAACTCCTTTTGACAAGGTCTCTCCGAACGTTTTCAGCAGAATAGATTCGATTTCGTGATCTTTCAAGTCGTTCCCCTTGATGGCGTACGTGTAAGAGGTCACATGTTCATTTGGCTCAGTTGTTCCATTATACTTCATAATTTCAGGCATACGGAACTTCTTTGGGATCGGCTTCGGAGTTGCGCTCGGAGGGAAAGGCTTTTGGACAAATTTCTTGGAATCCAGGCCCTTCAATATCGGTGGTGCTCCTGGGATTTGATCGATCCTGGAGTTATAGGTCTCCACTTTTTTGTCATTGGCTTCGATTTTATTTTCTCCCAATTCCACCTGTTTTATCAGTTCCTCAAGCATCTTTATTATCTCGGGGATTGTCCCGGGTTCTGCTTCACCCGACCCCTCTGTGGCCGGTTCATTTCTGCGAGCATTTATCCGGGATGGTTCGGGCTCAACTCTGCTGGGGACGCGGCTTTGGTTCTGCAACTGGGCTATCGATGCATGTTGAGCCTGTAACATTTCGAAGATCACCCGCAAGTTAATTCCATCACCTTTGCCGTCGTGTGTACTCTGGGCTATCGACCGGGCTCCCCCGCGAATGTTGTTTTCGGGGTCAGTAGGCAAGTTTGCTTCGATAGCCACGTGTGAGTTAGCATCGATCGGATCCGTGACTGGGACTCCGTTAGGGTCAACAGGGGGCACTCGTTGTTGGGCACCACGTTGTTTTTCTCGCCATGGTGGCCGAACTCAGCATCAACGTTCAAATGGGCAGATTGGGAGTTTGATACTTTTAATTTGACCTGAAATTAAAAGCTCAAAGAACAAGTGTAAAATAGAGTGTGTTATGAAAATTTGTATCAAATTACCACTATTATCCTTAGCCCCACGGTGGGCGCCAAACTGTTTAACCTAAAAACGGATAACAATTAAATTTATATATGATTTTAAGGATATGCGGATTAATTCAATACAAATGATAAATAACGTTAGATTAAACAGATAAAGGATGCAATAAATTGTCAAATCAATTAAGGGGAGTGATCCCGGACTCAGTAACAGCTTAATAAAATATCTGTCTTCGATCCCGGGCTCACGATAATGAAGAACTGATGAACAAAAGTAAGAACTTTGAATAACAGAGAAAATAAGAGTATATTGCCTTGATATGTGTGTTACAATGTGTCTATGAATAATAATCTTTCCCCTTTTATATAGTAGGGGAGTTTTACCCTAAGTACAATTCTAAAAAGGGTAAAAATCTGTTGTTACGCCGATCACTGATACGAGCCGAGATTCGCGCTGTGATATACGGTTGGGTACGGATATCACGGCCCTTTGTTAGTCGTGTGCAGCTGCTCGGTGATGCTCCTCAAAGTCTCAACCCTTAAATCGGACCTCGAGGATATGGCCCCGATATCCCCGAGGGCGGATGTTTGCCCGATCCCTGATACGAGGGATTATTCGTTCTGACTCCGATATATTACGGTCATCTTTCCACTCCGCTCGGCTCACTGGGAAGTTGAGTCATGCGACGGGCTCGGTTTTACCCGTATACAGTTACGGAATTTTAATTCTTTAAATCGAACGTACAAACTTACATACCTAGTGAAATATTTAAGAATGACACACTCTTCTTCAGTTAAATCTCATAGCCTCTGCCTTTGCACATATCCGATAATATAAAAGAAAAAGAGAAGTAATGTGATAGGCTGTTATATTATCTCAAAATATAGTCAAATTTTTGCGTTTTAAATTTTTTCTCAGGTGGAATATTTGTTCTTTTATTTTTCTGCGTATTTTTGGAAATAAAATGACAGGTTATAATAACAATGGAGAAAAAACTTTATGTCAGTTTTAAATATTCTAAGGCTAAAGACCAAAATAGAAGGAAAAACAAAAACAGGAAAAACTTTGAAGTTAAAATATTTTCCATATACTGAAATCTCATTGTGTGGACAATGCTATTGACTTGTCTAGGAGAAAATCCGATATCACTGTTATACATCATGTTTTTATTTACGTATATTGAATTTTATGATCAAACTTTCAATTACTACTAATGCCAGAAACGTAGAGACACTGGACACTACATTAATTCGAATTAGTCGGGCTAGTCGACTTCAAATATGAGATGATTAAACGGGAAAAAGAACAAGCATAAAAAATAACAACAAACAACTATATATAAAAACTAACATATTCCTTGACAAAATTAGACATTACTAATTGCTATAAAAATTAAAATAATTGTGTATAAAGGCCTTAATATACTGCCTTCTCATAAGCCTGTGGATATCCAGGATCAGGATTATCAAAGAAAGCCAATTCTTCTTCAGTCAACGACTCAAACGGTCCATCAATTAATGGTGGCAATTTAGTTAGTTCAGTATACAACGGCCAACCACCATATCTCGGTGCTGAAGAAGAAGTTGGGGTATGATTATCAATACGATTGGCAACTACATTAATGGTGATCATCTCCGAAGGGATATCCTGAGAATGTTTACAAAAATTAACCTTCCTCTCAACGCTACACAGAACATAGTCTTCGTGTCGGATTTGACAACGTTGTCTTAACACCTCTAGTATGGTGTCGCTAAGACAATATTCTTTCATATTCCATACGATTCTTTGATGATCACTACGGCCACTACATTCTTCATCAAAACGAAAAGTTTTCTTCAAACCGATAATTGATCCTTCCTTATCGTGAACCGCTTTACTCGTGTCCCGTCCTTTCCATGAGCCACCTCCAGTAATTGACCTGTTATAGTTTTTACCACTCGCAGATTTTTTCTTCAACTGAGTAAAGAAATAGTTTACATGATCAGTACTCGTCTCCTCTTTGCTACATAATAAGTCTTGGAATAATTCACATGGCTTCTTCTTACCGTACACATCTATATGTCGAATACGATCGGATTCAATTGGCATTCCGCAAACGAATTTCTGTAGATAGCTTATGAGATCTTGATCATTATAGGGCTGAAATTCCGTTGTACACTTTCTTATTCGTTCGCTTTTCGTCGTCATTATTTAGAATACTCCAGAGGATGTAGAAATCTATAGCAAGAAATAACGTTGCAATATATATAGAGAAAGTTAAGAGATGAAACAAAGAGAGGAGTTGTAAAAGCAAATTAGGAAAAGTTAAAAGTATTTCCTAATTCGAATAGGAAATTATACGTAGTAGTAAAAACAAATTAGGACAACTCCCGGACATATATAAGGTTTTGTTATGATTTTTTTTCTTGAAATATCTGAGGTCGCTTAATTACATTACCATAAAAGAGTTCACTTTATCGTTGTCATCAGATATCAACTAAGAAGTATTGGATTTAAAATAAAATATGGTACACCAAATATGGGAAAAGGATTGGAAACATGTCTATCTTTGAAAAAACTATGAGAAAAATATTATTCCACAAACTAAATAATACTCCCTATCTCCCATTTTAATTGTCGCTTTAGCTCTTTTCACGTCAATTAAAAAAATAATACAAGGCATAATTTACTTAGTTATCCCTATTAAATGTTTTTTGAGAATTGAGCTAGTATTAAAAAGAACTACTACGTTTTAGTATTAAAGGTATAGTTGGAATTAAACAAGTAGCAAATTTAGTCTTGAATTCTTAAAGTGATAATTATTTTGGGATAATTTTCTGAGCTAAAGCGATAGTTAAAATAAGACGAATGGAATATAATCCCTCCGTTTCAAAAAAGAATGAGGTTTCGAAGTACGAATCTCAAGCTTTTTTATTTTGAGTTTCAATTCAGAAATTAATTTTTAAATATTTTTATTAAAGTAAAATTTCAATAACTAAAAACTACGTAAAAATAATATAAGTACAACTTCTTATAATTAAAACATAAATGAAATATTGTTCGAATTTACAGTAAATAGGGTGGTAACTATACTTTGTCTTGTTATTTTAAATAATTTTGCTACTACTTAATAATTCCATTTATATGACACTATTTCTATATTACATTGATCCAAAATATTTGTGATTATCTTAATTTCGAGATTACTATTATTAATCATGTTTATATTCACTATTGCATATTTGCTTATAAATTTCAAGACAGAAGTACATGACTCAATTATTATTAATCTCAGAAACCTAAAGAGATTGGAAAACATACATTATTATCTGATACAAAAATAAACATGGACTTTATTCGTTAATCTAACTGACAAAAAAATGGTTTTATTCATTATCTAATTGACATCAAATGTTTTTTCCTAATGACATGATAAAAACCAAGCACAAAAAATAACAACAAACAATGATAAAAAAAAACTAGTACTTAATAGATTATTTGATAAAAAGATAGTAATTGCTAAAACAATTGAAACAATTGGGTATGAAGGCCTTCTTCAATTATTTGGCCCTGAAACCTTAATACTGCCTTCATACCATCTTAAATCATGAACTGGAAGTTTGTATAAAATAACTAAAACCACTAGAAATAGTAAAATGTGCCATATTTCAATCATTTCTTGGCCTCTTTCTTGTTCTCAAATGCCTCTGGATATCCAGGATCAGGCTTATCAAAGAAGGCCAATTCTTCTTCGGTCAACGACTCAAACGGTCCATCAAATGGTGGCAGTCTAGTTTCTGCAGTATATAACGGCCATCCATCATATCTCGGTGCTACAGCTGCTTCATTTTCATGACTACCGCGGGGTGAGGCTTGAACCGATGGAAGTTTAGGGAGTTGAACAGAAGAAGGAAGATCCTGCGCATCACGGAGATGGTTGAGTGTTAATCCTATAACACTAACCTCATCAGCATTTGTGTTGTTGCCTGTAAGAGAAGGAAGGATAGTTTGCTGACCATGTTGAGGACGAGAAGGAAGCACAGTACCATCTTGAAGCCAAGAGTTGGCCACGGTCCAATCAAAGCTGCGCTCATCAAGAATATATTCGGGACAGCAAGGTACCACAAGGCTGTTACTTGGGCCGTTGTCAGTCACCACCACACCATTGTTAGCTTTATATGGCCCTGTAGAAATAGGAAGCGTCTTTCTCTCATCATTTTGAGGCAAAGGAGGAGGAAGCCTAATTCCCTGATCACGCTGAGGCTGAGAGTTTGCATTCGGTAGGTGTGGCATCATAAGGCCTTGATGAGATGCAGGCGGTGGATGTGAATCACGCTTACGTCTAGGACGCTTATTTCTAACCACATTGTTTGTTGCTTTCTGTCGACCTGTACGAGTAAGCGTAGTTCCCTGAACATGTTGAGGCGTAGGGGTAGGCATCGTGGTGTCCTGATCAGTATCAGGCATAGGAAGTAAATCACGGCTATGACCATTACTCGGCCCCTTATCATTAGTTATGTCGTTTGCGTTCTCTGGGCCTGCAAGCAGAAAAGGAGGGAAGCATTATTTCCTGATGATGCTGAGACAGCGGCTTTGCATTAGTTCCATCAAAAGCTGAAAAATATACCACACTGTTGATCAAGCCATTCGAGGAGTTCCTCAAAAACTAATTACTACCTTGAATTGTGGGGTCCGCGCCAGACACACCATCATTTGGAGCAGCAAATTTGGTTGCTTCCTTCTCCTCTGCTGCCATGAGCTTGTTATTCGACTTGAATAACTTGCAAAACACCCGCTTTTACAACGGGAAGAAAATCAAAACACATTAGTACCAACCTATAATTAATCTTCAAATGAAATGCAGAAGCTAAAACGGGAATTTTAAAATTAGTTTCTTCTCCCACTTGTACGCCAACTCTGTGAAGAGTAGTTGCGCATCAGCTTCTTGGAACTAGATCTCGTGCAAATGAAAAAGATACATGCATCCGCTACTGTAATATATAACTTGATATGTCCATTTGACGTTCATCCAATTCTAGTTTCTTACACCTTGTGTGATGTCCATAAGAAACCATAGAGCTGCAGCCCATTTAAACTCCCAACTCTTGCAAATAAGTATAATGTCTAACTATTACTTAATTAGAATAAGTTTAACAGCGTACCTGCATACCGTCAGAAGTTGGTACATCTCTGCTTCCTTCCAGTCTGTATTCATGCATTAGCCATTCAGTCCTCTTCCTATCCTTATCAAGCTTCCCCTCAATGTAGTTTAGTGTCTTTCGGTATCCAATCAGTTTACCATCCTTGTGGATGAGAGAATCCGTTCCACAAGGTTCCCAATATCCATCATTGTTCGCGCTAACACCGTTAGATTGACCTCCCTCTGTATGCTTGTTGCTTGCTGGGCTCAGAAAGTACCATTTTTTCGCTTGAGATGGATGGTGCATCACTGTCAAAATGAAACTAGCTTTTTTCACTACGACTGAGATCGACAATGACACTAATAAGATTGGAGATGTAAAAAATTCTTGATTTTGCTACTATAAGAGACAACAGCATCGAGCTTCTCAATCCATCACATCCAAATGTGGGCAAAGAAGACACGGATATTTAACAAAAACAAGAAAAAAGAAATGAAAAACCATTGTCAGGCCTAACCTTAACTTTGGGATTTCCTATTCAACTAATGGAATAAATAAATATTCACAACCTAAAACTTATATGGGATGCTTGTAACTAGAGCTCCATGATGCATTTTCTTTGTTGCACCAAATAGATCCTCTTAACGTGATACATCATGCATTGCAAGAAAAAAGATTCTCTGAATTCGGAGAAAAGTTGGTCTTTCCAAATGTTTACATTTTAAGGGTGTGTTTGGTATGGCGAAAAATGTTTTTCTCAAAAATGAACAGTTTTAGTACTTATTTTGCCATGTTTGGTCGATGAGTGAAAAACTTTTTTCGAAAATATTTTTTAGTGTTTGGTTAGTGAGTAGAAATTATTTTTTTGAAAAATATATAATTTAGATAAACACTATGGGATGGGGTTGGAAGGGGGGTGGGGATAGGGTAGGGAAGGTTAAAAAAAAGTTTGGAAAACGCTTTCCTTCCTCTTGAGGAAAATGAGTTCCTGAGGAAAATATTTTCCAAAACATTTAAGCTAACCAAACATGAGAAAATTGAAAAACATTTTCCAAAAGATATTTTCCTTTCATACTAAACGCACCTTAAGAGAAACGCTTCAACAAGCACTTTCACCTAGAAGTATGAAAGCAGAGCATGTTTGATACCACGGATCCACAGATTAAATTGCGAAAAAAACACCTTTCACATGATACATTCAGAAAAAGATATTGACCAGAAAACGGTACCCCCCCCCCCCCCCCC
>AWOL01S0009468.1:11408-30960 GCA_000715115.1 Nicotiana otophora | reverse complement strand
ACACACACACACACAGAGAGAGAGAGAGAGAGAGAGAGAGAACTATACGAGAAAGCTGCTGAGGATGGTACAAGAAGATGTCGACTTCATGAACAGTGTAATTGGGAAAGGGCTGGTTCATCATTTTCTTGTCAAGGTAATGAATTATCAGCTCTTCATCCGCACCAGAGAGCTGATCATCAACCAGCACTTCCTGTTTAGGGATGACTCCAATGTCCGCACAATTCTTGTTCACATTCGTCACATTGGCAGTGCTATCCTGTTTCCCCTTTCCTTCCATTTTTGCACCCTAGTCACATAAAATAAGATCAATAACAAGATCAATGGTTTCTCAATTTTTGATATTCAACTATACAACAAAAAGCAATAGGAAACACTAATTTGCTAAGAGAAATAAGCGAACCACCTTCTAAGTTGTCGTGGAGGCTCGCCTCTTCTAAGATTTTTCTTACCGCTGTCCTTTCTTGAACCTTAAGAGGTCAAATTTTATAGATATCCCGAAGAAAAAAATGGTAATCATATTTGAATTTTGAAGGGGGAGATCCTTCAAAAATTGGAAAGAAATTTATAACAAAGAATTTAAATTTTTCCCCCAAACAGTTGACGGAGGACTCTTTAGTGACCATTATGCGGAGATAATGAGTTAGCAAATTAATATTTAGTCTTAAAAGGCATAGTTATCACCTAAGTTGCTCTGACACGTCAGTTTAGGTGCCTCACACCGTCACCCGTGTCAACACGACATTAGTATGGGTATAGGTATGAGATCCGTACCGGATCTGGTCAAAAACTTTTGGGTATTTTGACCATGACTGACGGAAAAATTCGAGACAAGATACAATTTGATTCCCGAAATCAGAACCCAAACTAGGGTAAATTTGAAGAATATAGCATATCTTATCTAGGAAATCAATCCTTTAATTATCCAACTTGAGAATAAAAAGAAAATCCACCACAAAATTTCTCATAATTTAGAGATATTTTTATATTTTTATTTTTTTGAATTATATTCAGTTGGATCCCCAGGAAACAACCTCTCTACTCCTTCGAGTTAGGGGTAAGGTCTGCGTACACACTATACTCCTCAGACCTCACTTGTGGGATTTTACTGGGTCGTTGTTGTTGTTAGCTGGATCCCCGCACTTGTATCCGTGCTAGGATCCATATCCCCGAATCTTACATCTCGAAAAATCCGACCTCTAGATCCTCAACCGTGTCGGACACCCGCACCCGTGTCCGAGCAACTTAGCTTATCACAAAATCGATTAAAATAAAACAAATGAAGCCGCCTCAATTGCCATTTCACATGTCGGGAGCTTCTTTCACTAGTAACACAGTTATCTTCCCTTCGTTACCAATTTTCTTCCCTTTTCAATGAAGACTAATATTTTTTCCAAAATGGGATAGATAGGAATTTAAGTACGTTTTGACTTTTGACAACTATTTCCTTTCATGGATTACTTAAGTTTATATAATATTTTTTAAGTTTAAGAAATCTTTTCCAAATAACATTGTATGTTAAGTATAGAGATTCTGATGTTAACCGTGGCCATTTGAGCCAGCTTGCACGCACCTCGACTAATACACTAGGAAAGTATCGAGATTTTGTGGTAGAATTTTAGAAAGGAAAGAACAAGAGGTTTTGGCCCCCAAAAACAAAAGAAAGGACAGAAGTCAATTCTAATCACTATTATTAAAATTAGATTACAATATGAAATTCAAATCAGCCCCAAAAACCTCAAAATGAAAAAGAACACAAAATGGTCAACATTGAAGGGCTTTCCTATTAAATGCAGATACAGATAAAGTTTGTTACCTTGCAAAATTGGAAAACTCCAATAACTACTCATTACTCAATATGGAGACTAATTAGAGTCGAAGAGCCTCTTGCACCGATCCACTCAAATATGCTTTGCTATGTAAAGCAACATCAATTTAACAGGGAATCGAGGTTCAAAATTCACCCTCGCCGACATCCATTCAAGAAGGAAATAACTTTTCCTTCTTTTCTTTTGAAAACCGTAGTGTCTGGACCAACTTGCGCGCACCTCGACTAATTCCACAGGATACCTGCTACCTCGTACCAGCAACAGGTATCAGATAAAGGAAATAAGTTTTCCTTTGGAGCATCACTTCGTAAAGAGACTGTAAACTCAATGGACTTTTCCCCATTCATCAATTCTAGATCTTCTAAACACATCAATACCAAGTTCCAATTAAAATGAGGAGTGATTATTGATGATATTAGCAACTGACTTTTCACTGCACTTAAAGGTGTATTACCTGACAAAAAAAATCTGCTACGCTTCATTGGTTTAAAAGCTTCAGAAAAAAGTCGAAGCGAAGTTTGCCAGAACATCAACTGCCTCTGGGCTCCAGAGATCGCGGCGGAGAGTAACATCATAGGAATTTCAACCTATTTGAGACAATGCGAGATGCGATGCTAGGAAGTACATTTATATCTGTTCTAAGCTGTTCAATCTAGAAGATCTCTGTAACAGGTTTCTCTACAGATGTATGGATAATGTTTGAGTTGAAGCTGATGAAAACGAGTATATGAAGTTGAAAAAAGTTTCAGGAATTTCAAATTGTATGGACATGAATTTGACTTGGAAAAAGAATTTGTGAAACTTGAAGATTTGTGGGAACCAATATTTCACTTGAGATATGCCTTCCAATCAATATTTCAATATTTCACTTGCAATTCAAATAAAGAAGTTCAATATTTGCAAATACTCATGGCCAAACTAGTATTTACGAATACTGAATTTCAGTATTTCGCTATTTGCAAATCCTGAGATAATATTCATGCCAGATGGGCCCATCAACTAAGTACTTCATCTGCATTGTTTTGGTTGTAATCACCCAACAAATGTATGGGAAATGTCCATCCCTGTCATTGGTTGTTGCTATACCCTTAAGAATGTCATATTTGGTGACCCAGGTCTTCTCACCTATGTTGCTCGGACTCTTCAAATGCCGTCGGGTGCGTGTTGGATACTCCAAAAGTAGTGCATTTTTTAAGGATCCGACACGGGCGCGGCAACATTTTTGGAGAGTCCGAGCAATATAGCTTCTCACTATTTGGCGATACCACACTCTAAAGTAAGTTGATGATATGCTACAGGAGATGCCACACTTAAAGAAGAGTCAAGGTCGTCTTAAAAATCACAAACCAAAACACATTAGGGATTGAAATACTAAGCGAAGAGTTCTACACTCCAGAGAATAACTGTATGAGCTGACAGGAAGAAATATACAAGAGACTCAACTCAAATGGACAACTCAATTAAGTACCTAATCCAAAAAAGTAAAGTTGGAGAGATAAAGTCTTGGTCCTAGTTGAGCACTATATAGTCTTCCATTAAAGCAACATAGACTTAAACGAAAAGCAGAAGAATAATTTAAATGTAGCTGAAATATTGAAGATCAAGGGGTAGGAAAAATCACTAACATCTTATCTGTTTGGCATTAACTAAAAGCTGCTGATGAATAAATATCTCTAAGTTTACTCGACAACCTTTTATTTAATGCATAGCAGTTTTATGATATGACCTTATAAGTTTAAATAGCGCAAACCTAATCACTTCTGACTTTACAATGATTTCTTCCCATACGATGTATCCAGCTTGTAATAGAATGCCATCATACAAAAATAAAGCAAGTCAGCAAAAATAAGGAAGTGCAAAAGGCAGACTACTGCTGAAGTTGTTGCTTGGATTCTTCAAAAATGTCGCCGGGTGAGTGTCGGGTTCTCCAAAAGTAGTGCATTTTGGGGGACCAGACACGGATGTGGCAACATTTTTCGAGAGTTCGAGCAGACTATATGTACTGAAACACTAATCAATTAGTACATCACAAAGGAAGCAGAGAGTGTGTATTACTTTAACGAATAGTGACTTGATTTTCTCCCAAACCAAATTATTTTTCTCCCAAAATACACAAATTAAACTCTATAATTGAAGAAAAAGATCACACATGATAATATATGCACAAGCCACAGAAGGGAGGATGTATTAATATCATTTTCAGTCAAAGAGAATATCAAACAAACTACAATTAACACAACAGAGAACAAAAGAGGAGTAAAGATTGTAACTCTACCAGACAAAAGCTGCCAAGAATTGTTTGAGTTTAAATTTGTAATTCCTCTGTAAACCCTCAACCATTTTCACTTCTAGTAAAGCAAACGTTGCTCTTTGACACTGAAATAAGTAACACATCTTTCTTATGATTTTCACAGTCCTCTCCAAAAACTCTTCAGTTTCCATGGCTATGTTCAGTTTCTTCATCTCCTTTTTTACCAAGAAAATTGGAATGAGAAAGGGGAAAATGGCTTTTGGGTTGAATTGGGTTGTCTTATATTTGATTATTTTTGACAGAGAAAAGGTTAATTCATGACAACTGGGATGATTCTTGATTCTCCATACAATTTTGTTTATCAAAACTTCTTTTCTTTTTCCTCTTTCCTCCATACAATTTGCTGAAAAATATAAAAAAGAAATTAAAGTGAATATATCACTCTGGTCCCTTTTGCACTGAGCTCGGAACATACAACCACCTCAAGTTTTAAAAAGTATCATATAGCCCCAATGATTGTGATAAAATTTAACTCCTTGTTGGTTTGATATTATTTTAAGTATATATTTGGACGATATTTGGTTGGAGTTAAAACAAAATAGAGTGTTCAAAGTTAAGGTTAATTAAAAAGTATTTGAAAGTTGAATTTGTATTTTATTATAAATTTCACTTTGAAAAAAGGAATTTATGAATCACTAACATTCCCCTCTATTTTGTTATGTTTCAAAATCTCTTGTATCTTTTCGCTTCTTATGTTGTTTTCTTAATATATCTTACTATTTTATACTTTTATAGTTTTTTTTTAAAATGTTGCGGTAATAATGCTCCTCCGATGAATTGCTATGATAAATTAGGAGTATATGAAATAAAATTCGAACTACTTATGATGAATTAATGGAAATGGCCATACAACCAAAACAAATTTTCCGAAAGATATCTATTTTATAATATTACATACATACTTATTTAGGAAAAATACTTACAAAACACCTAGCATGTATGCACGTTATATACTTTTGGGGTATACAATTCACATATTATATACCTTAGTAGTGCGATTCAACTATTGTTATTATTGTATACATGCGAGGTATACAATTATATAACGTACAAAGCTGCTATGTGTAAGGCGGGTAATTTTTTCACCTCGCCTGGACAGTCCTGTAAATGTCTACTCAATATTTACATCGAATTAGTAAATGTACAATAATCATTTTTAAGGGTTAATTAGTTAAATAAATTTTAAAAAACCTCTCAAACAAGCCTTAATTTAACTTTCGGGGTTCCGTCGAAACTCGAGTTGTTTGCTTTTCTAAGCGCTTCTATAGTTGGAATATATAAGAAAGAGAAAATGAAAATGCAATATCAAATAACTATGTATAAGAAGGTAAATAAGCATTTCGCAAAAGAATTACTATTTGTCGAATAAGGTTTTATACCTATAATTTTAGGGTGCATTTAGATACAAGAGGGGGATGCATTGTGTTTTGCTCCATTTTCGCAGTCAAAAAATCTGATTCTTTGATTGAACTATTCTGATAAAAACTAAAAGTGAAGTGCAAAAATATAAAGTACTCAAGCAGTTTTACGTGAAAAATCTCCTTACTCAAGGGAGTAAAAATCACTACCTAACCTCGTAGGATTTACCTCAAAATTTACTAACTTCAAAAAGTGATTTTCCGTACAACTCAATAAACAAAGAGACTAACTCTAGTACATACTGCTACAATTAATCTAATTATAGCTACCCCTTTTAATACTATAAACTCTAGCCTAGATTTCTTTTCTCCAATATGAAGCAGCAAACATCGATCCGTAGAACTTATAAAAAGGAGATGGCTGTGGCGTGAAGCACCCTTGTCACCTACGTCATTCGGCTCAAGCGCAAGCCCGCACCCTTATATTATGGAAAAATTGAGCTTATTGATGGGCTGGTTACTCAGATCCATCAATTGGCTGTCGGATTTTGTTCCGCAACAAGAAAATATCACTTCGGGGTCATTATGGTGTGGTTGAATGTAGAGCAGTCTGGCGTTACGTCCTTTGATTAGTAAAAATTTTAAGAACTTTGGAAGATGGTCAAGGTAGCTTGATTCCAAGCCACTGCACTAGATGGGCATGTAGTTGTAGTAGTCGATCCAATTTCACCATTATCATTATCCTGCAAATTTTTCTCAGCCAAGTGATCAGTTTTATAAAAAAGAATCTCATGCCCACTTTGTTCATCGCACAAGGTTCTTTTGTTACATATTTTGTAAGCCTTACTATGCGAAGAGTGTCTTGGGAAGACACCCTCGTCACATTTTTCATCAAACTTTCAAATAGTATCTTTTCTAATATTATAAACAAAACACTTACTGCCAAATGCTCTTAGGTGAATTATATTATGCTTAAGGCCCTTAAGTAATTTATAGAGGGTCTTCTCAAGCAAAGGTTTAATCATGCACCTATTGATTATGTAGCAAGCAGTGTTTACAACCTCAGCCTAGAGGACTTTAGGAAGACCACTAGTAATTAGCATGGTTCTTTTCATATCCTATAGGTCCTATTTTTCATTTCTACAATACAATTTTGATGGGGGATTCTAGGTGCAGAAAAATTATAACTAATATCTTGACTCACACAATATTTAATAAATTAATTATTTTCAAATTCAGTATCATAATCAAATCCAATGCTAGCTAATTGATTATTTAATTATTATTGTTTTTTGCAGTTTCTTTACAAATTCAACAAACGAATCATATATTTCATTTTAACAAGCAAGAAATAAGGTCCATATAAACTTAAAAAGTCATCAACAATCACAAACACATACATCTTTCCACCTCTGAATCTTCATACGATCACACAAATTCATGTGCAGTAGTTCTAAAGAATGTGAGGTACTTATCACTTTCTTTGATTTGAGGGAGGATTTGACATGTTAAACTTTTGTACAACATCACAAACTTTGTCTTCTTTGAACCAGAATTTTGGCATACCAACAATTAAGTCCTTTAATATTAACTTTTTCAGTAGTGAAAAATTTGTATATCCTAGCTTTTGTGCCACAACAATGAATCATTATCAAGTGCACTAAGATATATTAGTCTATTTACATGAGAAGGCATAATATTAGCTTTGTACATATTTTTGTGCATTTTTTCTTTAAGAACCAGGTTTCTAGAATTAAGATTAGTGATAGTGCATACACCTGAGGTAAACAGAACATGATTTCCTCTATCACGCATTTGAGGCACACTCAGCAAGTTGTATTTTAGACCTTTAACATAATATACGCTTTTTATTGCATGGGACTAGGACTTACCAATCTTACCTATACCAATAATATCTCCTTTCATACCATTAATGAATCTCCCACCCCCTCTTTGATAGGCTATTAGTGAGAGAAAATTTCTCCTTTTCTTATTATGTGTTGAGAGCAGGCACTATCCATGTACAACATATCCTGCTTTCCCTTATCTTAGCATACAAAATTATTAAGGGGCTAGATTTGGGAAACCATGCTAGTTTAGGTCTCTTTCTTTGAGTAAAAGGATAAATCAAATTCTTGTTAGCCTATCTTGTAAGTCTCACATATTTTAATAAGAACCTCGTTTAATAATTTTTCTTGTCTCAATATATTCCATATTATTTTTGAATTACTTTGAACTTAATAGTGCATGTATCTTTGAAGTCCTTGTTATTACCACAGTGTGTGTATAAATAAATTTTAAGAATAAAGACAGAATTACTTTTGGAGTTATACAGGATCTTGACTTTTTTATGTCCTAGTCCCTTTCTAAAGTCAGAACTCTCTATAACAACATCCTTATATAACAACCATTCACTATAAAAGTCAAGTTTTTTTTAGAACCAATTTTTTAAGTTATATTTTACCTATCTATAACAACTTTTTACCTATAACAACAATAGCCATATTTATGGCAGAACGCTCTTTGTAAAATTATCCCTCTATAACAACCATATTGTAATGATCTGACTTATCGTTTTGAATATTTACGCTCATTTCAACTATTTGAAGTCATAAATAGGTTCATATGATGTATTATGAAATGTGTGAATCGTCGGTTTTAATTTTCAAGTGTTTCGGAATTTGTTCGGAAGAATAAATTTCATGTTGTAAGCTTAAATAAAAAGGGTTAACAGGATTTTAACTTTTGTGCAAACGACTCCGGAATGGAATTTAGATGGTTCTAATAGCTCTGTATGGTAATTTCGGACTTAGAAGTATGTCTGGATATTTATTTTGAAATCCGTAGTTGAATTTACCTTGAAATTGCGAAAGTAAGAAATTTAAGGTTTGCAAGTTTGACCGGGAATTTGACTTCATGGATATCAGGATTGGAATCCGATTCTGAAAATTGGAACAACTCCATTATGTCATTTATTACTCGTGTGCAAAATTTAAAGTCATTCCAGATTGATTTGGCACGTTTCGGCACAAGATATAGAATTTGGACATTTCGAAAATTTATAAGTACGATTCGAGGTGAAATTTATAATTTCGACGTTGTTTGATGTAATTTGAGACCTTGAGTAAGTCTGTGTTATGTTACGGGACTTATTGGTATATTCGGACGAGGTCCCGAGTAACTCGGGTGAGTTTTGGACGGGGTTCGGATCGAGTGAATAGGTTGGAAATTGGAATAGGTCCGTAATGTGAAATGTGACTTGTGCGCAAAATTTGAAGTCATTCCGGATTGATTTGATGTGCTTCGGCACAAGATGTAGAATTTGAAAGTTCAAAGTTCGTTGATTTTGAATTGAGGATTAATTCGTCATTTCGATGTTGTTAGATGTGATTTGAGGCCTCGAGTAGGTCCATGTTATGTTATGGGACTTGTTGATACAATTGGTTGAGGTCCCGGGGGACTCGGGTGAGTTTCGGACAGTTAACAGATCAAATTTGGACTTTAAGAAAATGCTGGAACTGTTGTCTACTGGTGTGATCGCACCTGCGAAGCTTTTGATCGCAGGTGCGAAGCCGCATGTGCGCGAGATCAGTAGCAGAAGCGGCCCAGTGTGGAACTGGACAGTGCTCGCAGGTGCGAGGAATTTGCCGAATCTGCAAGGCTGCAAATGCGAAGGGGAATGCGCATCTGCGAGCCCGCAGATGCGAGATTTTAGAGGGCCGGCTGTTTTCGCAGGCGCGCATTTTTGTCCGCAAAAGCGGATACGCAAGTGCGCAAATCTTGTCCGTAGGTGCGAAAATCGCTGGGGAAGAACCTTAAAATTTGAGGGTTCAACATTTTCACCCATTTTCGGATTTTGGAGCTCGGGTTGGGCGATTTTGGAGAGAAAATTTTCCACACAACTTGGGGTAAGTGTTCTTAACTCCCTTGTGATTATATTCCATGAATTAATCTTCATTTTTGGTGTAAGATTATTGAATCTTCAAGAGAAATAGAAGGAAATTTCTATAATGTCACAAAATAAACTTTTCAAGTCTGAATACCGATTTGGAGTCAGATTTGAGTGAAATTAGTATGGTTGAACTTGTAATTGGATGGGTTGTCATATTTTATGAGTTTCGTCGGATTTTGATACGTTGGGCCCCACGGGTGATTTTTGGGACGTAATTTCGGATTTTTATGGAAAATGTTAGCGTTTTGATATAGAATTAATTCTTTTGTGTGGACTGAGTCAAATTATTGTGACTAGATTCAAGCCATTTGGAAGTTGATATGCGCAGAATGGAATTTCTGGAGCATTGCTTAGCTTGCTCGACATTAGATTTGGCATGTTCGAGGTAAGTAACTCTTTTAATCTTGGAGTTGAGGGTATGAACCGTGAATATATGTATTTCGTAAATTGTTGGGAGGTGATGCACATGCTAGGTGACAGGCGTGTGGGCGTGCACTATATAAATTGTGACATAATTGTTTCTGTGAAATTTTGTAGTAAATGATTTTGGCATTTTTTCATGCATTTTATGAGTTAGAGAAATTAAGCTGAAAAGTATATTAAAAATCATGATTGAGGTTATGTGTCAGTATTATTGGGACCCACAGAGGTCATATTGCTGTGAATTATTTGTTTTAAATTAAAAATTCATACTCAGTCATATTCATTTCATTGCATATCATAACTCTATTTTGATGCATATAAATATTTTAGGTCGAATGCCCTGTTTTACTGAAATGTCCGAGTGGCTTGAGAGGTTTATGACTGAGTGAGGCCGAGGACCTGATTTGTGAGGATATTTTTGGGATCGAGCTGCACGCCGCAGCATGTTTGATATCGTCTGAGGGCCTGATTGTGATGATGAGTGTGGATCGGGGCTACCCGCCTGCAGCATACTTTATTATTATAGCACGTGAGTTGTCTGTGCAGCACGTGAGTTGTCCGTGCAGATTATAGCGCTTGGGCTGAAGGAGCCCCTCCGGAGTATGTACATACCCCTAGTGAGCGCAGGTACGTACTGAATGCGAGTGCCGAATACCGAGTGATGAGTGACTGGGAGGCATAAGTGATTAATAGGTATGCCCGAGTGGCAAGAGTGATTGTGAGGTATGCCCGAGTAGCAAGAGTTATTGTGAGGTATGCCCGAGTGGCACGAGTGACTGTGAGGTTTGCCCGAGGGGCTGTTTATGATTTTATCACTGAATTGCATCGTATTGGCATGCACACATGCATAGAGATGTATTTTTCCTCATGCTGTACAATATCACATCATTCATGATTTTTCATACATTTTGACAGATGGGCATAGTGATGCATTTATTTTATACGGGTTATCCGGAAGAAAAATGAAATATATTATTTATTATTTAAAAGAGTTTTGGAGAAATTTATTGTTTTCAAACTAATCATATTATTGGCAACTTCGGCAAACGATTTGGGTTTTCACTGATGTATTTGAAAGAATGAACTACTATTTTTGAAATCATTATTTGGCTGAGTATTTTATCCCTCAGTTACTTCGGGTATTATTTTCTTTATGCTGTTATGGATTATTGTGGACTATTGGTTTTGTACCCGACCTTGGTAGAAGCTCGTCAATACTTTCAACCTACGGCTAGGTTTGTTACTTACTCAGTACATGGGGTCGGTTGTACTCATACTATACTTCTGCATATTGCGTACAGATGTTGGTTGTTGTTGTTGTTGTGCTCGATGGTTGCGGGACTTAAAGATGTACGTGTGTTCCTGTTGTAGCTGCCTCTTGTTCAGGGTAGCCTTAGATTTATAAAAGCTCTGTTTATGTATTATTCAAACAGACTATGTATTTATTTCATTTTCGTTTTGTATACTCTATTCTTAGAAGCTCGTGATTTGTACTACCAGTTCTTGGGGATTGTATAAGATCAGGATCTTTATTCACTTAAATTGCTTTAATAATTATTATTGAAATTGGTTTACCTAACGGGATGGGTTAGGTTCCATCATGACTAGTTGGATTTTGGGTCGTGACAAGGTGGTATCAAAGCCCTAGGTTCATAGGTTCTACAAGTCATGAGCAAGTGCCTAGTAGAGTCTTGCGGATCGATATGATGACGTCCATACTTATCTTTGAGAGGCTATAGGGCATTTAGGATATATACTTCCCATTTTTATTTCCTTATCGACAAGGTGGGTTGCTCTGATGGTAAGCACCCTCCACTTCCAACCAAGAGGTTGTGAGTTCGAGTCACCCCAAGAGCAAGGGTGGGGAGTTCTTGGAGGGAAGGATGCCGAGGGTCTATTGGAAACAGCCTCTCTACCCCAGGGTAGGGGTAAGGTCTGCGTACACACTACCCTCCCCAGACCCCACTAGTGGGATTATACTGGGTTGTTATTGTATTGTTGTTGTTGTTGTTTTCTTTCCTTATCGTGTGAGATTGATTCAGCTTGAGACATAAACTCTTTGAATTCCTTCCACGTATTCGTATGCGCACATGAGCGCTCAGTATCAGCTGTGCATCGCCGGCTTATGATTCTATGAACGAGGTTTGAGGTGAGTATTCTGTGTTTTGGTGATGGGCCAGTCTGGAGGACTTGAGGCCATGGTTAGACCGTAGCTTGAGCTCGGTAGCTTCAGTTGTAACTCGTGCAATTGGACTTATATGTCCGGTAATGACCCTATAGTGGAATGTATGGCTCAATGAGCGGTGGAATGTGGTGTGATGGGTATGATGTAACTGCAGGATGTGTTAAGACGATTAGAATATAACGAGAAGTGTTTCCTTGAAATGTAAAGGAAAAGGCCATTGGGTGCTTGATTTTCGATTTGATGTGACGAACAGTCTCGGGTAATGAATGTTTTGAAGGATCTTTCACATTTTAAATTTTGGGACAGACTAAATTCTAGTGTCTTGTTAATAAGTTTGGACTTGGAAAGATTTAGTGATTGCGTAGAAATTGTGGCTGCAATATATATATATATAACAAGATGCCAATTTGAGACTAGGGAGGTGGTTATCTTCTGGAGAGTAATCTACGTAGGTGTGTTCCTTGTAATGTGAGTGGAGGATTTCTTTTCTGCCAGTGGGGCGTATGTGTGGAGAGTTGAATTTGAATCTGGCTGAGAAAGTTGACCTGAGTATCAAGAGAATGATTGCGATCTTAGCGGATAATTTGGGGTATTTTTATTGTTGGCATTGCATGAGCTTGAGAAGAATTTTGTGGCACTGACTACGGTATTATGACAGTAATAGGGTATTGGTATTGTGAGTTATGGAATGTTTTAATCTATGGCTTTGAGCCAAGTGGGAGAGTCCGCTATTGACAATTTGATTTCATGGTTATGTGTTAAATTTTAATTTTGGTCTGAGGCATACTTGTGGGTTAGCTATGACTTGTAGAAGTTGAGATCGAGGATGACTCGAATAAGGAAATTTCTGGTTAAGGATTATATTGCACATATGAGTAAATGAAATTCGCGGGATGAGTGAGTTGTTATTTTCAAAATATGTAGTATGCACAGAGGATGAATTTGATTGGGGGTATTAGAATATAGTTACTTCTTTGAGTGTTGTTGTGCTAATGGGGCACGTGTCTTTGGCCCATTTGGGCGGCGCAATTAGATGTGAGCAAAGTGGGTGACTCCCGAGAAAATTCCAGTGGGTTTGAGAATTATATATAGCAATTGAGAATGTTTTCGGACTTGTGTATGGATAAAATTCGAGATTTGCGTTTGATGGTGCCTAGACTTGCGGAAATTCTATATGACTATGGATTCTACATTTTTTGTGTAAGGAAGGTAAAAAGAACAATTTTAAATTTACATAAGGTATTCTCAGAGTGAGTGTTATAATTGTGGTATTTTTGAAGGTGCTTAAGAAGAATACAATAGCTTATGGGCCGTAGGACGTTGTGGTTCTATGCTAAGGTTTGTAGGGTGAGTTGTGGTTAAAGATCATGGTATTTTAGCAAGACGAAGTATCAATTTGAAGACAAATTCGGAAGGGACTCGGAGAAAATAAGACAACTGGGTAGTAGGTTGGATCAGTATGGTAATGGATATGATCGGTTCTTTGGGTGCTTATGATGTGAGGGTTTTCTACAAGTGCTTTGTGGCAATACACCTGGACTTGGCGACCTATGTGGCTTGGTCGAGTTAGAGGAATTTAGTTTTAAGGGCTTGATTATGTGCAAATGGATTCCAAAGTATTCTTGATGATTTTTACCGGTGTGGAGAACGAGTTATGTATTGTGATTTTCTCCTGGAAAGAAGCAAGAGAAAGGTTTCTAACTAAAATGGTATATAAATTACTGGTGACTCAAAGTTGATAATAAGATTCTTGTGCTTTTCACATGATGACAAGATAGATGTTATGTGTTGTACGAAAGCTAGATTTTCATGTACAAGGTGGCAGTACAGTCTTGAAGAGAAGGTAACGAATGTTGTATAACATGGACGGTTTCAAATAACTAGATGAATACTATTACTACTTGGTGTTGTATGAGAAAGGGGCGGACTTCAGAAGGCACATTGTATTTGACTTACGGATGTATAAATTAGTATTGCGGTACTCACATAGTTGATAGACTGCTGATATTCAAATTTTGTCAAGTGGTACGGAAGAACTTTCAAGGTATTTCTCGTGGGATGATCGTGTATGAGAGATGTGTTAGGCATTCGGGCGGTGGAGATGGAATCAGATATGGTGACTCGCATGTTCTATGGATTTGGAGATTGGCAGTTCCCAGGAACACATTGTTTCATGGTTGTGGACTGTGAAGTTGTGACCGAAGCTAGCCAGATGATGAAATGTGTTATGATTCAGTCATTATGGATTTTCGGAGGGATTTTTATCTATTTGTGGGTAACCCGAGTTGATTTGGGGGTCCATGGGTAAGCCCAATTAACATGTGTATTCTACACCGAGACGGAATGGTTGGCTCCATACTGCTATTATTGAGGGATGTGTCATTTGGTTGATGTTGAACTTATTCGTGTTCTCAAATGATCTGCGAGTTACTCCTTTATGCCACGAAGAGTTGTGATTCATTGGTTATGTTCACGGATGGTACGGTTCTATTTGAACTTTATAGCAGAATTTGAATGTGATGAGTATTTGGGTATTACATGATCGATAGCGTAATGGTTATGTCCTTTCAAGTTTTGTGTGGTATTTTTGTCATTTGCCTCTCTGTCGTTATTAATTTGGAGCATGGTAGCTCAGAGTATATTACATGAACCTCGTGTTAGAATCGGGTGATGGTTCTACGGTGTATGATGAATTTTCAGCGTTTCATTGTGGAGGTACTTGTTAATCTGGCGGGGCAGTTCTCTCATTTGAGTCATTTTCCATGACTGGGTACATTTGAATTGTTGCGTATTAGTGCAAGGATGGAACGAGTTGTGGCTATGAGTTATATTGGTAAGGTATGTATATGGAACAGTTGTGTTTAGTAATATAAGGTCATTGGACCTAGAATGGGTACTATTAGGTTTGATTTCAGTATATTCGGGAGTATAATATTGAAAGTCGGCTTAGAAAGGGATTATGGTTCTGGTTGGGGCGAGAAGGCTCCGTGACTTGTTGATCTGGTAAGTGGTCATGAAATTTCACGTGTTTCTTTTATTATCAACAGTGTACAAAGTTTTTAGGATGAAGTTTGGTTCAATATGAGGTTAATACTAGTATGCGGTTAGTTTTGGAGTAGTCGCTGCGAACAGGAATGGTGCTACGAGCATGCGAGTTGTGTAGTATGCAATGTGATTATATCTGGGATTATGGCTATAGCCTGATACAGCTTGTTCAGGCTTATACAGTGTGTAAATGTAAGATTTGTGTCTTGAAATAAATTTTAAAGGTTGGAAATTAAACTCCAAGGTTTATGGGCTAAGGTTAAATTAATGATTTTCAGTTGCATTGTGTAGTCAAGCCTATGTGGGATAGGGTGATGTGGGTTCACCCCCGGGTACGTGTGTGGTAAGATAGAACAGTAGTTTGATGGCTTGGAAACAACTCTTGGCATGTTCGAGGACGAATGTATATTTAAGTGGGGAGAATGTAACGACCCGGCCGATCGTTTTGAGTATTACAATCTCGTTTCCACATTTACTTCTAAAATTATACTTTACAGTTGTTGTGTGAATTGTTGGGGTAATTGGTTCGGGTCCAGTGAGATTTTGGAAGGAATTGGAACACTTAGTTCTAAGGTTTAAAGCTTAAGTTAAAATAGTGACCGGATGCAGACTTATGTGTAAACGACCTTAGATTCGAATTTTGATGATTCCAATAGCTCTGTATGGTGATTTTGCACTTAGGAGCGTGTCCGAAAAATTATTTGGAGGTCCGTAGTAGAATTTGGCTTGAATTGCCGAAAGTTGAATTTTTGGAAAGTTTGACCGGGGGTTTGACTTTTTGATATCGAGGTCGGAATCCGATTCTGGAAATTGAAATAGTTCCTTAATGTGAAATGTGACTTGTACGCAAAATTTGAAGTTATTCCGGATTGATTTGATGTGTTTCGGCACAAGATGCAGAATTGAAAGGTCAAAGTTCGTTGATTTTGAATTGAGGAGTAATTCGTTGTTTACATGTTGTTAGGTGTGATTTGAGGCCTTGAGTAGGTCCGTGTTATGTTATGGGACTTGTTGATATAATTGGTTGAGGTCCTGGGGGCCTCGGGTGAGTTTCGGACGGTTAACGGATCAGATTTGGACTTTAAGGAAATGCTGGAACTGCTGCCTACTGGTGTGATCGCACCTGCGAAGCTTTTGATCGCACGTGCGAAGCCGCATGTGTGCGAGATCAGTCGCAGAAGCGGCCAAGTGTGGAACTGGACAGTGCTCGCAGGTGCGAGGAATTTGCCGCATCTGCGAGCCCGCAGGTGCGAAGGGGAATGTGCATCTGCGAGCCCGCAGATGCGAGAATGGCGCCGCAGATGCCAGATTTTAGAGGGTCGGCTGTTTCCGCAGGCGCGCATTTTTGTCCGCAAGAGTGGATGCGCAGGTGCGCAAATCTTGTCCGCAGGTGCGGAAATTGTTGGGGCAGAACCTTAAAATTTGAGGGTTCAACATTTTCACCCATTTTCGAATTTTGGAGCTCGGGTTGGGCGATTTTGGAGAGAAAATTTTCACACAACTTGAGGTAAGTGTTCTTAACTCCCTTGTGATTATATTCCATGAATTAATCTTCATTTTTGGTGTAAGATTATTGAATCTTCAAGAGAAATAGAATGAAATTTCTATAATGTCACAAAATGAACTTTTCAAGTTTGAATACCGATTTGGAGTCGGATTTGAGTGAAATTAGTATGGTTGAACTTGTAATTGGATGGGTTGTCGTATTTTGTGAGTTTCATCAGATTTCGATACGTGGGCCTCACGGGTAATTTTTGGGGCGTAATTTCGGATTTTTATAGAAACTATTAGCGATTTGATATGGAATTAATTCTTATAAATTGTGTGGACTGAGTTAAATTATTGTGACTAGATTCAAGCCATTTGGAAATTGATACGCGCAGAATGGAATTTCTGGAGCATTGCTTAGCTTGCTCGACATTGGATTTGGCCTGTTCGAGGTAAGTAACTCTTCTAATCTTGAAGTTGAGGCTATGAACCCTGAATATATGTATTTCGTGAATTGTTGGGAGGTGACACTAAGGGTGGCAAGTGGGTCGGTCCCGGGCCTAAACGGGCTAAGTGGTCCGGTCCAAACGGTCCCGGTCCCGGACCGATCCCAAATTAAACGGGCTAAATGATCTTTTTGTAGGGACCGGCCCGGGACCGGGACCATATGGTCCCTGGCTAAATGGTCCCGGCCCGCGGGCTAAATGGGCTAAGTGGGCCCAACTGATTTTAAAAAAATTAAATAGAAATTAGAGACAAAAGGATGTTAAAAATAATATCTAAGTCTAAAGATAAAAATATTGTAAAGAGATATGCCTTGTAATTTTATTATAGCATTAAAAAATATGGCAATATCTTTCTTAGTCTTCATCCACTATGGAATGAGCACAATAAAGTGCTAATACCACCATTGAGAAGAAAAAGAAACTAATCAAGATGTGCCAAAATATAAGTTACATAATACATACTAATTTTTGTTCATACAAGTTACATGGTATCTCTTACAAACTTCATAAATCTATCAAGGTCTGGAGGAATTTTCGTTGGTGGTGGCGGAAAAGTAGCTTGGTCATCGCCACTTCCGGGCGAAGCAACATCCTCCGCAAGTTCAGCTAGCATTTCTTCGTAAGCTTCGTATTCATTTGGTTGTGATTCAACAAGTCCAAAATTTCTTCTTTCCGACCGGATCCAATCTCTTAAAAGTACTGATTTTTCCAAGCTCTCCCTCATAGAAACTCTATAATCACTGAATTGAAGTCTTGCTTGACTGAAAGCGCTCTCTGATGCCACTGTTGAAGCTTGAATAGTTAAAATGTCTCGGGCCATCCTTGAAAGAACCGGAAAGTATTTTTCTTTGTCCGTCCACCATTCCAAAAGATTAAAGGAGCCGTCGGAATTCACTTCCTCAATTCCCTGCGACAAATATACTTCAAGCTCATTTAGTTGTAAAAAATCACTACTACTAGAACCTTGAGAACCCCGCCCAAGCACTAAGTGCTCTTACTCCCACAGTTCTTTTAGATGATTGAGAATCAGAAGAAAAAGGAGTTGAAATATTTGGTCTAGCATGATTTAATGCAACTTGATAAGTATTAAAAATAGTTTTAGCATTTATTCTAATTGTGGCTATTGCTTCCGAAAATTGAGACAATTTCTCATCTTCAAGTGCTAAACCATTATAAACAGTTTCATACCAAAAATGAGGACCTCCTAATTTTATACAAGGATTTAACAAAGCAGAAACCCATAAATAGGGAGAATAGGGAAAAAATATTTTTTAAACTTTTTTCTCATAGAATCAATAACAAGTTTATAAATTTCTCCACCCTCTGAAAAATGAGCAAACAAATTTGCAAGTTCTGCAATATAAACTAAACAATTAGAAATAGTAGGATAATATTGCCCAGAAAATTTATTTGTAGCAATATAAAATTTTTCTAAAAAATCTTCAAGTATTTTAACATTAGCCCAATCCCCATTTATAAGGTGCTCATCATCATCACTTACATGTGCATTAAATGTTGAGTTTATGGGGTTTCTATATTCATATGCAACAACCAAACTTTCATACATGTAATTCCATCTAGTTGGACAAGGTTTAGGAACCTTTGTTTCTCTTAGGCCAAATTCATCGCATCTTTTAAAATATTCTCTAAGTCTACTTCTACGGTTTGAATAAAAAAGCCAGTTAAGAGCCATTTTAACCTTTTCAATTTCAATATTTAAAATTCTCATACCATCACCCACAATTAAATGGTAAATATGACAAATACATCTAACATGAAAAATATCACTAAATGCAGGATTTAGCATTGTGGTAAGTAAGGCTATAGCATTTGTGTTACTGGTAGCATTATCCATTAAAATTGACATTATTTTATCACTAATGCAAAAATATCTACAAATATATGTAACTGTGCTAGCAATAAACTGCCCCGTGTGACGTGAATTAATTATTCTATAAGAAATAATACGCTTTTGCATTATCCAATCCTCATTAATCCAATGACTGGTAACAGTAAGATAATCACGGTCGTTATTACTTCTACCAATATCAGTTGTAATAGCAACACGATAATTTATATGAGTAAATAAATAGCGCAAATATTGTTCATATTCATGTTTATATTTATAAATATCGCTCTTTACGGTTGTGCGAGGAAAACCTTTATAAGTAGGATTAAAAGTTTTTCTAATATAATGCACAAAGTTAGGGTCAGAAGGAAAACTATAGGGTAAACACATAACAATTACCATTTTTGCCAATTCTTTCCGGTCTTTTTTTGGATCATAACATAAAATAGAACTGGTAACAGTGTTAATTCCCGGTTGAAATTGATTTGAACTGGTACTAGGGTCAATCTGACTAGGAGTAGGTAGACTTTTCCCCTCAGCCAAAGCTTTCAGACGAAGATATTTCACTTTATCTTGAGGGTGTTTCAATATGTGTCTAGCCAAAGT
>AWOL01S0009465.1:47686-60714 GCA_000715115.1 Nicotiana otophora | reverse complement strand
CGACAACTTCAAGTTAACTCTAACTTGAATACTCTGAGTACCTATTACAATTGCCTCTAGATAAAGCTGAAAGGTACAATATGAAAACACCTACTACAATTGAACTAGAATAAAAGACAGACACTTGAAACTGGTTTTTCTATCTGGTTCATGTAGCTTCAGGTTCGCACACTTGAATCACACACGAACTGCTTGCAAAATGCCTTGCTATTTTGCTCTCAATTCATGTTTAACTTCTGCTTTTGTGCGATCCATGTAGAATGAGAGCATCTTGCGATTTATAGAGTTAGTAGAGTAGAGAATAACTAGAGTTCTAATGCTACTCTTCCTTGGTGGAAGATTTCTAGTTAATCTCAACTCCTAACTCCTTCCTTATCTTGGATAATGTTCTCGTTGAGTAAGGAGTCCTTCTCCTTATTAATTATGCAATCTTTTCAATCATGAGATATCTATTTTTATGCCAAATTTCGTTTATCTCCTGCATGTGCATCTCACGTGCTTTGAATCTGCCTGTGTCTATGCCTACCAGTGATGGACCTGGTTCATCCCTGAGTTCCTTTGTCGATCTTCAAAACTATTCTTTACTTGGGCCAAAAATATTGAAAAGACTGTCCGACATAGGCCGGTATTGATGGACATGGACGGTGGCATGACGACATGTGGCTTAGGTGCCAAGACATAACAAGACCATGGCAAGATAAAGGCAACGGGCAGCAAAAACATAGCCAGGGCTGGAAAAGCTAAAGCAGGACGCGGGAAGGAAGATGGCCGCAGGGAAGGCAGTGTCATGGGCGAGCTGGGCATGTGTTATTGGCAGACATCCACGCAAGGCATGCTTCACATTGGCATGGCGTGAAGGCATGACAAGACTTGGCTTGTTGGTGCCAAAATTTGAAGGTTGCGCACATGCATGCAGTTGGGCAGTTTCCTATTTTTCAGCAATAGTGGCTATGTGGGTCTTGGGCAGTTGTCTTTTGAAATTTGAATGTTTGAAATCCTTTGCAGTTGGGGATGTTAACTGCTAGTTTAGGATAAGGTAGATGTGCCAAAAATGTGTGCCTATATATTTAGGCATGGCAGACTTGTCAAAGGCAGAGTTGGCTATCTTGTGGCTATCTTTTTGTGAGGATGTTTTCATGTGTTCTTTATAGCACGAGTTTAATACAAAGTTGAGAAGAGATTCCTGTAACTGTGTGCCTTTTCTGATTTCTGTATGCTGTTATATTCTAAGTGTCAAACCAAAACGTGAGGGAAAAAGAAAGAGGGCTGAGTCATTGTGTGTGATTGCCGTACAATTTCAAAACGAAAGAAATTGACCCTATTACAATTGGTATCAGAGAAACATCGGGAGATCTTGGAATAATCATGGTTGAAAATACAGAACTTAGTGAAAGACTTCAGAAGTTGGAGGCGCTGATGGGAATAAATGATGACACTGTGGATTTGGTGGATATTTTGACGCAGATCCATGGTGTAAACACATAACTTCAACACGTTCGGGAGAGTATTGATACCCAACTGGTGGAATTGCAGGCTTTCCACGAAACTACTGAAGAGCAATTGGAAAATTTACAGAAGGAAAATAAGGATCTTAAGACGGAGATTCAGATCATTCGACGGGCTGTTGCAAAGAAGAGTTCCAACAAAGAGAGGAAATGAAAACCACGACCAAGACAATGCAATCGAGCAAATTGACCACTTATTGAATATAACTTACGAAGAAGATACAGGCCTGTTAGTTGTTACAAAAAATCTAACACTACATTTTATCTTAGTTTGGAATAGAATGTCCATAGGAAATAGAACTAATCTAGTTTCCCCGAGCTGTATTTCCCATATTAGTAATGTCTGTAAAGCCCCGCAAGTATGGTGCTAATTGAAGAGTAGCAATATTTTGCAGATGAAGAATTGACAGAAAAACTATAGTAGTTCAGAAATTCCTATGGGTTGGTCTTGGTTCTGTAATGGCTTGAAGGTTAAATTGACAAGGGTGTATGTGATGATATATGCATTTATAGTAGTTAAAGAGCGGGCATGCTCGATTGAAAGGAGAGGGAAGCTTTTTCACTTTCGGCATGAGCGTGGACTCCGCGATCTCTCGGTCGCAGAGGTTCCTTTTCTTCCACCTCTTAAGATCCGCTATCTCTATGATTTGATCCTTTGCGTATCGGCCCAAGTTGTTTAAGTAGGTTGGGTGGAAGATCGGCCATAAGAGCACTACGAGATGTAAACCAGGGCTCTCAGGAATTACTCAATAGAGGTGTAAGGCTGACAGAAGTACCGAAACAACCACAATATGCACCACTGCCAATTGAAAAACAAACTAGTCATTTATGCAGTTGTCAATGGATTCTGTGATTGAATGCCACTAGACAGAATTTTTCTATATGATGGGGTTAGTCCAGTTAATGTTAGTTTTGATTGGTCCTTGGCTAGTGTCGCTCCTATGTTAAACTCTCATTTTTGGAATTCAACACATCACTTCTTCAATGATATTTAAAACGTGCGAGGTTTGGGTATTACACCCACACTTTGTGGCCCATTTTAGAATTCTTATTCTTTTGTATAGTCGGGCTGCGATCCTAGAACATCAGTGTTTTTTAACCAAAAATATATTTTTCGGTCAAAGTCAATATTTAGAAGAAATCGGGTTACTAATAACCAAGATTTACTTTACTTTCCCAACAAATTTAGAAAAATAGATCAAAGAATGAAAATGATTGACAAAGGAAAATAAGAAATGAACTGATAATCACTCCCCAAAATTAAGGCTTAAAGTTTGGAGAATAAAACAAAGAATAATAGTGTGAATTTCAATAATAATCGTAACCTACCTTTACAAAATGAGATTTCTGTCCTTATATAGGAGCACATAATTATAACGGTCCCCACACTTAATTTGGGCTCATTAATGGTATTAGCTGTATTGATTGCCTGTTACCATATGTTACCGTAACATGTATATTTATGACTAAAGATTCGTTGTGACTGTACCGATTTCCCTTCCTTATTTACATCAAGTTCGTGTATCCTCCCTTCTTTGTAGCCTTTATCCATTTCGCTCCTATTTCTCCTTTAACAGCTGTCACGTCCGGTTCTTTCCTCAATGTAACCCCGTGGGTGTTTCTCCCGTACCTTTTCAACATTCTTTAATTCGTCTAATTAAGAGTGCCACTTGTCCTTACATCGATGTTCCACGTGTCATGCCCCGTCAGCTTATTGATAGTCCATGTGTCATGTCTTTTTTCCTACCAATACAGATTATTCTTTTGGCACTCGTAAAGGCTCTTGATTATTCCTAATGGTTTATGCAATGTTCTAGTTCTTTTGGCACTCGTGAAGGCTCTTGATTATTCCTAATGGTTTATGAAATGTTCTAGGTAAATGGTTTCATGTCACGCCTGGGGACCTTTATATTATTTTATGCTTGCGTCATTGATTGTATATTCTGTTGCATAATGGTATGGGCCGCGCTGTTAGGGGCGGAGTTAGGTGGGTGGAAGGAGGTTCAGCCGAATCCCCTTCACCAAAAATTACACTATCTATATAAGGTTAAATTGTTTTATGTATATATATATTAAGTGTTGAAACCTTTTAGTTTCTTCGCTTGTCTTTTTATTGAATCCTCTTGGTGAAAATTTTGCTTCCACCAACTCTTGCATCCCTTATGTTTTTTCTTTTCATGTTGTTCGGCAAGGATTACAGATTCGCTCTTGGGGGTTACGTCGTTGGGTGTCGATCACGTTACCACTGTTCATATGTTTTTCCTTCAATAGAGATGCTTTCGATTGAATAACTCTCTCATGTTTAATAGCATGCATAAAGTGAGTCTATTCCCAAGTCTTCTGTGCTAACTTCTGCGCCAGACTCTACCTTCCTTTTATAAATATGACAAGCATACTGTTATTGTACGTCTAAAATACTTTGTGTGATAGAACAAGCAAAATATATATACTTAGAAACATCAAAATAAAAGTATACATGGAGAGTAAACGAACTAATCCATGCCAAATATTTTCCTTAAATTTTTAATCTTACAAAAAAAACATCTATTTATTTTATTTGGTCTATCATTGAATTATTATAAGAAGAGCTTTATAAAATGGGGAACTGTGGCACCAGAGACCAGAGAGAGAATATTTTCGGAACTGAGAATTAACTAGCGTTTGGCCATAGATTCTCAAATTTGTTTTGAAATATCTGATTTGGGTGAAGTTTGGTTTGAAGATGAAAATGTATTTGGACATCAGTTTTCAAAACATATTTCACTTTTTTTGTTGAAAAAATACGAAACATGACTTATACCCACAAGTTCTAAAAACTATTTTAAATATCCAACAGTACTTTCATCAATAACATTCATTATCATTATCACAAACCATAGTGCTGAACATAAATAAATTTGGTACAAAATTATCATTTTTATAATGAACTACATAATACACTATCAAATGATCGAGAAGTCGAAGCAACATTGTTACAAAATAATAAATGACAGGCTCTTTTATAAAATACAAAAGTTTGGACCAATTTTTAAAAAATGTAATAGCAATATTTTGGGCCAAAACCAGCTCTTGGGATTTAGTTTTGGGATTTGAAAATTCGCCAAAATATCGATAACATTTATGAACAAACATGTATTTGCCAAAAAATATTTGGAAAAAATTTAACAAAATCTATGGCCAACCGGGTCCTTAGAATTTCAAAAAGAAGTTTTCTTCTTCACTAATCTCCTCTCTTCTCTCATATAAGTAATATCTCATATTTACAATTTTTGTGTCTCTTCCTTCTAAGGATCAGCGACTCTGGCACCAACTTTTCTTCATCAGCTTATAAGGTTATATTTCAAATTCTTTTCTACTTTTTGTGTTTTTAATTTGTCCTGTTTTTTGGTAATATAAGATTTTGCTGCTTTGTTTTTGTTTTGGGGATTTTTTGTAGGAGTATCTTCTTTTGAGGTTCTGCATCTATAGTATTGCTTTTGCTAACCCGCGCCCTTTGGCCATTCCTTGTAGTATTTCAAATTTCAATTGTTAGGGTTATTTGCAAGTTGCGCTAAGTCGAACTTGTTTCATTTCAAAGTGCTGTGAATTGAAGTTTGTTGAAAAACGCGTGTCTTTACTGTTTCATCGTGACTTATATCATAATAAATCTATATAATTGAGGGACATTGACCCGTTGTGATGCGACAACCTCTTTAATCAGAATACACATTTTTCTAGTTTCTCAAATTTTAACTTCTTTTATACTTTTGCTGTTTACGTTTAGGTGCTATATGCCTTCCGAAAAATGAAAGAGTGCGTCGTTTCAAAGTTAAAAGCATAGACATGCATTTTAATTAAAACTAGTTGCCTATCGGGAAGTGAAAGAGTGTGTCCTTACATTTTGTAGGACACCACTTTCTCTCTCTATGGCATCAATCCCTCCTGCACCCCCGATCCCCTTCAACCAACGGCTACTATGTCAGATCAACTCACTCCCCAACAATCCAAACCCAATGAAAATTCGACACCACACCAAACCCAGTTAACACCACCGGAAGTGCTACCGGAAGTGACACCAAATAACATTGAGCTGTCCGCTAATGGTGAATCCACTGTAAATGCCAAAATCAGTCACAATGCACAAAATCAAATTCCTCTACCACCGAAAATATCGACCAATTTTGATCGACCAACTTCAAGGAGGAAAAACCTGCACTTTGATGATTCAGTCAAGATGCCTGAAGATCCTTCGTTTATTGAAGCAACGAAGCAGGGAGACACGACCAAACAAACAAATACAAACCAGCAAAATCAAAAAATTCACCCCGATATCCCTAGCTCATATGAACCTAAATTAACAAACAATGCTGGGAATCGACCAAACACATATGTGATATCAAAGCCTACCTTTGGTGCTGCAGTTCAAACCAAAGACATGGCCAATGTTAACCTAATTGAGATTAGACATGGCACACATCTGGGCAAACCAACTGTTTTCTTCAGTGCGCAAGACTATTTCATTAATCTGGCCCAAGATTGCAAAATGACAATAGTGGGAAACTTTTACAGAGAAAAACCAGCTATGGAAGATCTCAGGAAACAATTCGTCACTCAATTCCATTTGAAAGGTTAGGTCAAAATTGCTTTTGTAGATTCTCAAATCGTTTACATTGATTTTACCAGTGGGACCGATTACAAGCATATTTACTTTAAGCCTTATATCTATTTTGGAGATTATTCTATGAAGGTCCTTAAATAGACCCCCAATTTTAAGCCTGAAGCTGAGACGGCCCTCGTTCCTGTCTGGATTCTGGTGAATAAATTACCATGACATCTCTTTAGATGGAATGTACTCTCTCGAATGCTTGAATCTCTTGGTGTTGCTATTGCTCCAGATCAAGCAACATATTCCAAGTCCAGGGGAAATGTTGCCAAAGTTAAAGTTGAAATAGATTTACTAAAGCCAAAGTTAGATCAAATTTGGCTAGGCTTTAATAGACTGGAAGGAGGGGAAGATGGTATTTGGCTGGACATAGAATATGAAAATGTCCCCGGTTACTATTCTTACTGCAAACTCCAAGGGCATATTGAAGCCAACTGCAGAACTAAAGCTGCGCGTGAAAAGGCTAAAGATCAAAAAGAGGCTCAAAAGGATGCCGAGAAAAAGAAGGAAACGTAAAGAAATGATGACATACCTATTAATTACGAAGACGGTTTTACAATTGTCACTACAAAGAGAGCATACAAGGCTAGACACAACAAATGTGGTAACAATACTCAAGTGAGAAAAGATGCAGACAACATGCACTCTAATATACCTTTAGTGACTAAAGATAGAGCTCAAACTACTAAGGTGAAGGATAAAGATTTAGAAAATTTTGAAAGCCAACCGGTAAAACAATCTGTCACCAAGAATCAAGAAAGGAAAGTTACAAGGGGTAGTAGCAAGGAGCAGTAGCAGAATAACCCCAACACAGCACATGAAACATCTTATGCACCCCACAAATATGCTGCCGACAAACATACAAGTACTGAGAAGTCAAAGAAGAAGAATGATAAAATAAAAGAAAGAAGAGATAAGAAGCGAAGCAAGAAAAGAGAGCAGGCAACAATACAAAAACAAATAGAAAAGGATCAAGGTCAACAACACCAGATTCTGGGATAACACACTGACAACCAAGAAAGGCAAGATGAACATCAGAACCAAATTGCACAGGAACATAGAACTCACGATATAGTCCATTCAGACCACATTCTACAGGATGATCACCTCAATGTGAAGACACTAAATATGACACAAGAAGGCACTTCTGGAATGAAAAAAAAAATTACATCACAAAACACACCAAAAAACAACAACCAGATATCTAAGAATCAAATTAATAAAGAGCCTATTATCTCAGCTGCAGACAGAACACCCAATATCCAAATGTCTAGTTCCTCAGATGAAGAAGAAGAGGTCCCTAGTAGTGAATGTGAGCTAGGTAATTCAGATTCAGCTAATGATGACGATAGCTCAGGGGTGGAATCTAGCAGTTACGAAGGCAATTATAAGAGCATAGAAGAAGGACCTTTCATTGATGCTACAGACGATAAGCTAGTATAAGCTTTCACTGGACATCAGGTTAATGATCCAAATATTTCACAAGCTTTCGGTGACATTACAAATCGAGCAAACCTATCACTGAGAGGTGCTACATCTACTGTTCGAGGTAGGGAAAGCAGTAGGGGTAGAGGGAGCAGAGGAGGTAGAGGCAACACAACTAGCAAGCCCATACTAACCAAAAATCAACCTAAATTCACCTTTCATGATTAGATCTCTATGTTGGAATATCATGGGCATTAAGAGCTCCATTAAGAGACTGAAAATGCTTATGAAGTAATACAAAATAAATTTCATGGCCATTCAAGAACCTTTTTGCAAAAGGTCTAAACTTGATAAATACAAGAATTAGTTAGGATATCACTATGCTTATGCTAATTGCAATAATAAGATTTGGATATTCTCATACAATGATTTTGTTCTCTCGGTTCTCTCTGATGGTGAGCAACAACTCACATATTCACTAGAGAGTGAGGAAGAGGATATCACCATCACTACTATCTATGCAAAAATCAAGGTTCCTCTTAGGGAACCACTATGGGAAGAGCTGAGGCAGACTTATTCGAACCACATGAAGGAATGGATGGTCATGGGTGACTTCAATTGTATTATTGAACCATCTGAAAAGATTGGTGGTAATTCTCACAGAATGGAAAAGAGCTTCCCCTTAATCGAATGCATGACGAACTGTGAATTAAATGATCTTGGTTATATTGGCTCTACATACACGTGTTACAACCTCAGAACTCCATCAGAAAGGATATGTCAGAGACTAGATAGAGCTCTTACAAATCAGGAATGACTCTCGAAATTTCCCAACACCACAGTTACTCACTTGGTCAGAACAGGATCAGATCATGCTCTTCTTCTAATTATTGCTGGTAGCAATGATTATCAGCCCCCTAAATATTTTAAATTCTTAAATATTTAGGTAAATGAACCTGGTTTTGAGGAGATTGCTCAACAAGCTTGGCAAATTCAAGTGGAGGGATATGCTATGTGGAAGTTCCACATTAAGTTAAAAAACACTTGTAAGAGCCTCTCCTGGTGGTCTAAAAACATTGTAGGGGACATATTTGCTATTACTAAGGATAAAGAAAAGAAGGTAGGAGAGCTAGAAGATATTTGTATTTAAGACAACTCTGTTGAGAATATAGTTAGTCTCAATGAATCCAATGCTCAACTTATCAGACACTACAAGATAAAAGAAGCCTTCTGGAGATAAAAGTCTGGGATTAAATGGCATGCTGAAGGTGACCTCAATACCAAATTCTTTCATTCAGTTATTTCTTCTAGAAGGCAGAGGTTGAAACTGAATAGAATTAAGAATGATAGAGGAATATGGATTGAATGGCAGAACAATATCGGCCAGGAAACAGTCATTGTTTTTGAAAATTTATTTACTGAGGAGAATCTAAATAGGGATCTCTCCTTAATTCAATGTCTACCCTCTAAGGTTACTAGTGAGGACAATGACATGCTATGTGCATGTCCGACTATTCAAGAGCTAAAAGAGATAGTCTTTGACATGAGTTTTGACAGTGCACCTGGGCCAGATGGTATGTCAGGGCTCTTCTACCATCATTGTTGGGATATCATTGCTGAGGACCTGCATAATATGATTTTAGACTTCTTCAGTGGGAGCTGCCTTCCTAGATCTATATCGCACTCCTACTTGATCCTTGTCCCTAAGGTCAAATCTCCTAAGGAATTCTCTGAGATGAGGCCGATTAGCCTCAGTAACGTCTCTTGCAAAATTATCTCCATGATGCTTAATAGTAAACTTTCCAAGATTATTAATAAATTAGTGTCCCATAATCAAACTGGTTTTATGAAGGGGAGATTAATTACAGAGAATATCATCTTGACTCAGGAAATGATTCACAACATGGACAAGAATGATCCTAATTCTAATGTGGCTCTGAAGCTAGACATGGCTAAGGCTTATGATAGAGTCTCCTGGAGTTATTTGTGCCAGGTTCTACGGCAAATGGGATTTTCTGAGAACTGGATTCATATGATTTGGAGAGCGATTGCTAATAATTATTACTCTATTAATATCAATGGAACCAGACACAGTTTCTTTAAATCCACCCGAGGTCTCAAACAAGGAGATCCCTTATCTCCTTCATTATTCATTATTGGTGAGGAGCTCCTTTCTAGAACAATGGACATGCTATTAGTGGATAATTTTGTCCCTTTCACCACTGGCAAAAATGGACCTACCATCACACACTTATGCTATGCAGATAACACAATTATTTTCTCTTCAGGAGATTCAAACTCTATCACCAGGATGATGAACACTCTAGAGACATATTAAAAGGTCTCTGGACAACTCATTAACAAAAGCAAGTCTGGGTTCATTGTCCACCCTAAAGCCACTGATATCTTTATTCAGGAGATGAAGTAGATTACGGGATTCACTCAACATCAATTTCCTTTTACCTGCCTTGGTTGTCCTATATACATAAGTAGGAAAAGGATTTCATATTTTCTGACATGGTGGCTAAATTGTCACACAGAGTCACAGGGTGGCAGACGAAAACTCTCTCATTTGGAGGAAAGGATGTTCTTGTTAAGGTAGTGCTTGCTTCCTTAACTCTGCACATTATCTCTGTGGTTCAGCCACCAAAAATAATCATTAAGCAAATAGAGAGGGTGATGGCTAACTTCTTCCGGGGTGAGTCAGAAGTCAAGAAAAAGCACCATTGGATAGCTTGGAGAAAGTCGTGCTTTCCTACTGATCAGGGTGGTACAGGTTTTAGACCAATTCAAAGCTACTGTGATGCATTCGCCGCCAAGAACTGGTAAAATTTCAGAACTAACTCTTCTATACTCAAGGACTTCTTGGAAGATAAGTATTGTAAAAGATCTCATGCAGTTTCAAAGAAATGGACTTATGCCGATTCTCATTCCTGGAGAAGATTAATGGAAGCTAAAATCAATTTTGAGCAACATATTCCTTGGAAGATTTGTTATGGAAACGTTTCCTTTTGGTGGGATAACTGGTTAGGGATTGGACCTCTAGCTAGACAAGTTCCACAAGGTTATAGATACAAAAATATTACAGTTTATCACTTCATTAATTCTAACAGGTGGGAGGAGCAGGAACTTAGAAAGATCCTCCCTGATCACCTTGTATATCAGATCCTTAATATCACCATTGCGCCGAATAGAGAGGATTATCCTATTTGGATGGCTGATGAAAGTGGTGAGTTCTCATGCAAATCAGCATGGAAGGCCACCAGAATAAACATAAACTCCTCTCTCACTGCCAAAAAAATCTGGCACTCCAAAATCCCCTTCAAAGTATCCTTTTTATGCTGAAACTATTACACTCTAGATTACCTACATATAACAAGGCTCGGAGGTTTGGTTACCAGGGGCCATCTAAATGTGATTGTTGCAGGAATTCTAATCAGGAAACTATTGAACATTTATTTTGTGAAGGGGATATGAAGCTGGTTTGGACTTTCTTTTCTAATTCGTGTGGGATCCCTTATCAATCTCAATCCACCAGAGCTATGCTTATCAAATGGTGGCTTACTAAGCCAAAAAATAGCATACATGAACTACTTCTTCAATGTACCCCTCTATCATCTGTTGGGACATTTGGAAGAGTAGATGGAGCAGGAGATTTGAACATACTACTTTATCTATTCAGAGAATCATTAGTCGAGTCAGCTGGTTAACTAGCCTGATTTTGAATAGCCAATTTATCTCTTCGAGAGCTAACAATAAGTGGACGGATATATATGACACGGTAGAAAGGGCTAAGCAACAACTAGACATCAAGATTATTAAATGGTGTAAACCTATTAGTCATATGCTCAAGTTAAATACGAATGGCTGTTGCAAAGGTAATCCTGGAGAAGAAGTCGGAGGTGGTATTCTTAGAGACCATATGGGCAATCTGATCATGGCATACTATTCTTACTTTGGTGTTTGCAACAACAACAAAGCTGGGACTATGGCCTTACTTAAAGGGTTGCAATGGTGCATCAACAATGGGCACAACAATATTTTGGTGGAAACAGACTCCTTATTACTAGTCAGAGTGATTAAAGGGGAGAATAAGATTCTGTCATAGCTCAAGGATTATATCCATCAAATCAGATACCTGATAATTCAAGGGCAAATTATTCATGTTGGTCACTGTTATAGGGAGACCAACTTTGTTCCTGACTCGCTTGCTAATATTGGAATGGAGACTAAATAGGATAGATTCTTCACACAAGCTATGCCTTTACCACGAGATACTAAAGTTTTATTGAAGAATGATCAAAATGGCTTTATTCGCTTCAGAATAAAGTTCAAGAAGGGGCATTTCATATTTGATAATGGTTAGGACTACTCAAGTTGTATTAACATATAGGTTTCATTTCAAATCTAGCTCTTTCATCTGTAACATGAGAGGGGAGTCCTCTCTTAGTGAAAATTTAGACAATACACAGAATTATCTTCGAGTGAGCTCAATCACTCTCCATGTATCTCTAGAGGCTAAGGTTTATGTCCTCCTTTGTGTATTCTTTTTGTTATTTAATAGACAGGTAGGGGTAATGCGAAACCCCCACCACCATAGGACAACATACTCTGGGTGATGGCTTGAATTAAAAAAAAAGAAGTGAAAGAGTGTGTCCATTCAAGTGTCTCTTAATAAATTGAAGACTACTAAATGTGAACCCAACTTGACTTTCTCTTCGTTTTCCGGTGCCAATTCTTCAGTTTACTTCCTTTATCCGCCGATTCAATTGTAAACTTGCAGCCATCATTCTAAAGATGCTCCCAAGAAAGTCAACCATCAATCCAATCCATTTTGAAGGTAATTAACAATATTTTATGCCATTCATTGACAATTATAGAATACATTCCATAATATATGTGCTAGATTGTGTTGTACATAATTGAAATCTGTCACTTTTTAGAGTTCAAATATACTTTTCAAACTTTATGAGTACATGTCTCATCTTCGTGTCAGGGAAAGAGAGAAAATAAAACAGTTTATTATATAGTACTTAATTATTTTTAATGCAGGATTTAACACAATTAGTTTGCTTCCTTCTTTTGTTAAAGTATAATTTGTTAGCTGATTTTTCCTTTAATTGTTTTTTCTAATGTTCTGCTTTAAGAATTAGCGAAATGCATGAGCAACTAATGTGAGGCAATAATCATATTTTTAATTATAGGATCTATACAAGATTAGTTTTAGTTCTTTTTCTTATTTTAAGTTTGTAACTAATATTTTCTAAACTTGAATGGTAGGTAAATAATTTCCGGTTTTTATTCCTTAACGTGTGTGTCATTTTCTTTAATATAACGTTGCACTTACTCAATAAAATAAGAATCTCGATAAATGCATGTTTGGAGTAATACATTATTTAATTTTTAACTTTAAATTGAGTTTATAAACAAAGGTTCAATTAATAAATAATATATAT
>AWOL01S0009465.1:0-45466 GCA_000715115.1 Nicotiana otophora | reverse complement strand
TATATATATATATATATATATATATATATATAAAACAAAATTAGAATATTAGTATATAACAAAAATTAAAGGTTCGCTTTCACGTTCAAAAAGAAGAAAAATAAGGAGAGAGAGAATATTTGACCACTCCTGCTATTTTTTGTTCCTCAAGAATATATTGATGATTTGATTCAAATTTTAATTTCATATACAATTGTATAGTCATTTGTGCAATATGCGTTTACAAGAGAGAATATAAGAGTTTGGCCCCTTGTTTTTCTCAATCATAATATTCTATTCTCAAATTTATAGTTCTCTTAATTACTAGAAATCTTTGTACCCTCCACGAACATGATTTCAACACAAAGGTTTCAAAATTATTTTGCAATGACAAGAGGCGGTAGTCTTCCCTAACGATTATTTGATGCTAATAAAAAATTTTGTATTTCATTTGTATGATTTCCCCCCCCTAATATACAACTAATAAATTTAAATGTTTTAATTTGTGTAATTAGTAGCTTTAAAATGAAATTATGCAATTTTAATTCTAAGTTTTTTAATTTTTTTAATCTCCTTAAATCTTTCTTTATTATATAAATAATTTCTATAAACTATTATATAAATAGTTTATATAAAAATTATATAAACTATATATAGCATTGCATCAAAGTATTTGCTCTAAATAAATAAATTTATGAACTAACATGTGAATTAACCCAAATATGCATTGTTTAAAAGTGTTTTTTCCTCACAGGAAAAAAAAAAGTGATGATATAATTGCATTATTAGTCTGCTGACCGGTTTGGAAATTCACTAATGTATCGCGCTAAGCGTGAGTAATTTTACTAGTTCTTGTATATTGCTAAGTTGACATCTAAAGGCAAAAACAAACAGAAAACGATTTGATTGGCTAATGAAAAGACAAGAAGAGCAACTGACTAGTTCTTTCCTAGGAAATGGTAAGACTGAAACCTATTTTAAGAGGGAAATCTATGTTTACTTTTATAGTTCTACTAGTTTCGCGATACGTGTTGCATGTTTATGCTTAATCTGTAGTAAATAGTTTTGTATAAAAATAAAGCTTTGAGTAAATAATTACATATAAAAGAAAAATGTTCAAGTTTCTTTAAATTATCATGTGAAGCATCGTATAGTAACTTGTTTTGATCAATATATAGGGTGAAATATGATATGACACGTGATCGTCTAAAAGGAGGACATGTGGAATCCTAGACGGGGATGGCCGAAGATTGAACGCAGCCATTCCGCTTGTCACCGAAAAGGATAACGTTCATAAAGGTGTGTTAAATGCTCTGCGCCCGGTAGCATTTAATAGGGAATATTCCGCAGCATTAAGAGTGACGGTCCGTTATAAAAAAAATTGGCATTTATGTTCATGTTACATCTTTATCAGCGACCCTCATAATTGACATTAAAGGAGGACACGATCCTATGACCTCCTTTCCTGGACATAGGTATAAATAGTGAGCTCAGTTATCATTGTAATGAACACAATTTTTCCTACTAAACTTATATTACATTCTATATAATCTTACTTTCTTGCTTTTTGATCTCATCATTACTGTGCCCGGAAATCCTGTTCTCGGAACTACCGTTTATGCTGTTTTTCAAGGCTAAGTATTGTATATTTCTTCAATTATTGCATTATTCCAGGATCAAATTAGTTTATTTGTCTAGAATCCATCTAAAAATTCAACCGTACCATTTTACGGTTAAACAGTTTGGCGCCCACCATGAGGCCTAGACAACCGTGCAATTAAATTGATCCTTGTCTTTTTTACTAACGCGATTTGATTATTCTTGTCTTAGAAAAAAATCACAAAAATAGCAGATAACATTGTTAACAATACGTACACGTACCAGGGAGAATCTAAATTACTATGAGAGTTCGTTACCCGGTTCCAGAAAGAAAGAATGTTGCTCCCGGCTGTCCCAGGCGAATGGGCAGCTGAAGTATTAACCAAAGGATTGAATCCGAGAAGCTCAAATGCATCCCGGAAGCTGAAGGAGAGCTTGCTTGAGTTTCAAGCAATAACTTGGGCAGATGTCCACAACCGGTACGAGTCAAAGATAAGGATCGAAGATGGCCAGGTCGGTTCCACATCATCGGCCAAAGGACGGGAGAAGAGCAAAGAAAAATCAAAGGATGACCGGGACGCGGACATACGGACTTCGAGGGGCCGGTTTTTGCCCTACAAGCGGACCAAAGGTCGTGGCAGAAACTTCCGAACAACAAACAAGTTCATCGTTGACAGGGGGACCGATCGCAGTCGAAATAATAGATCACTCCAGGATAAAGAGACGTCGAGGTCTCGGGACCCTTCTTACCCTAAGTTATCGGAATATAACTTCATCGTCAGTATAGTAGAGTTTGTGTCAGCCATGAGAAACATTAAAGAAGTACGATTCCCGAGACCTATGAGATCTGATTCCAACCAGAGGGATCCCAACTTATGGTATGAATACCATGGGACGAATGACCACCGAACATGGGACTGCCGACACCTCTGGGAGGAGGTGGCAATACTATTGAAGAATGGTCACCTCAGAGAATTCTTGAGTGACCGAGCTAAGAACAATTATGGTCGTAACAGAGACTACGCAGAACCTTCGAAAGCAGGGGAAGAACCCCTACATCAAATGATCAATATGATCTTCAGAGGGAATGGGATTAACGGGATCACCTTTTCGGCAGCGAAGAAGACGAAATATCAATAACTCATAGTAAAAGACTCCGGGAAGACGATATCACTTTCACAGAGAAGGACGCAGATGGATTGCTGTTACCACACAACGACGCACTGGCAATTTCTTTAAATTTGTTAGATTTTAAGATTAATCGTGTTCTAGTGGATCCTGGAAGTTCGGCTAATATCATACAATGAAGAGTATTGGAGCAAGCTAAACTCACCGGAAGCATTATTCCGGCAACAAAGCTCCTCGCTGGATTCAACCTTGCGAGCGTAACGACCCGGGAGAGATCTTGCTGCTCACGAATGCTGAAGGAGTAATGAAAACAACTCTCTTCGAAGTAGTAGATGGTGACATGGGAAACAACATCATCCTGGGAAGGCCACGGTTACACGAGATGAAAGCTCTACCCTCAACATATCACCAGTTGCTAAAGTTTCCAACGCCCGTAGGAATTAAGCAGATAAGAGGTAATAAACCGGCAACAAGGGAGATGAATGTAATCTAAGTTTCCAGTATCAAAGGGAAGGAACACACGTCATAGTAATAACAGGAACCGACACTTACTCCAGAGCTAGAAGGAGATAGCCCGGAAGCAGAGTCATCAGAACAATATCAGGTGCCGAGATATTTACAAGTTCCAAAAGAAACGGATACAACGAAGTCTACGACGGAGGAACTGGAGAAAGTTTCATTGTTCGAGGAATTCTTAGAAAAAAAGTTCTATTTGGGGACAGGACTGCACCCGGAGCTCAAGTCTGGTTTTATTGAATTTCTTAAATTTAACGCTGATTGTTATGCATGGTCGCACGAGGATATGAGGAGTATCCCGACAGAAATAGCCCTGCACAAGCTGAGTTTAGATCCCAACGTACCTCCGGTAAGACAGAAGATACGCCCTATTACCGAGGCTTGAAATAAATTTGTCAAAGAAGAGGTAACCCGCTTGCTTAAAATCGGTTCGGTCCGAGAGGTAAGATATCCGTACTGGCTAGCCAATGTAGTAGTATTCCTAAGAAGAACAATAAATTTTGCATGTGTGTAGACTATAAAGATCTTAATAAGGTGTGCCCGAAAGACTCGTTCCCACCGTCAAATATCGATCAAATGATTGATGCCATGACCGAGCACGAGTTGATATGTTTCCTCGATGCTTATTACGGGTACAAACAAATGAAGATGAACCCGGAATATCAAGAAAAAACTTTGTTTATAACGAATTTCAGTACATATTGTTACAATATAATGCCCTTCGGGTTGAAAAACGCCGGAGTCACTTATCAACGGCTCATAAATAAGATGTTCGAAAAGCAAATAGGAAAGACTATGGAAGTTTATATAGATGATATGTTCATTAAGTCTTTGAACGCAGGTGACCATCTTAAGCATTTACAAGAAACATTCGACATCCTGAGGAAGCATAACATTAAACTTAATCCCAAGAAGTGTGCGTTCAGGGCCAGTTCTGGTAAGTTTCTAGGGTTTCTGGTCTCCCAAAGGGGAATAGAGGTAAACTCCAACAAAATCAAGGACATAGAGGATATCCCGGATCATTTGTCGAACGTAAAGGAAGTCCAAAGGCTCACAGGAAGATTAGCAGCTTTGAGCAGGTTTATTTCCCGGTCATCAGAAAAATGGCATCGCTTCTGCACACTGCTCAAAAAGAAGAAGAATTTCGAATGGACACCGGAGTGCCAACAGGCTCTGAGGGATCTGAAGAAGTACTTATTAAGCCCTCCATTGCTCTTAAAACCAAAAGAAGGTGAAACATTGCTAGTCTACCTCGCCGTTTCAGAAGTTGCGATAAATGCGGGTTTAGTACGGGAGGACGAATGTACGCAATTTTCCATTTATTACGTTAGCAAAATTTTAACGGGAGCAGAAACTCTCTACCCATATTTGGAAAAACTGGCCTTAGCTCTAGTAGTCGCCGCTCGAAATTTGAGGCCCTACTTCCAATGTCACCCGATAGCTGTGGTGACTACTTTCCCTTTGCGGAACATCCTCCATAAATGCGAGCTCTCGGGAAGATTGGCCAAATGGGCCGTCGAAATGAGTGAGTTCGACATAGAATATAAACCAAGGACTGCAATTAAGTCGCAAGTCTTGGCTAACTTCGTGGTCGATTTCAGTTCAGGACTACTGGCTTTGGCAACCAAGGAGGCAGTAATGGTGTCGGAATCGACATCGGGGATCTGGACCTTATTTAAGGATGAAGCTTCCAATCTAAAGGGGTCTCGACTCGGAATAGTCTTAATCATGCCTTCGGGGGAAATCCTAAGGCAAGCCATCAGAACGATCCCCTTAACTAAAAACGAAGCAAAGTATGAAGCTTTGATTGCAGGGCTCAAATTGCCCAGGTGACTCGATTTCGAGGTTATCGAAATTAAATGTGACTCGCAGCTAGTGGTAAATCAGGTCTACGGGATATTTGATACCAAAGAAGAATGTATGCAATAATACGTGGTAAAGGTCCAAGCTCTTTTGGCGCGATTCCGAGAATGGTCAATTACTTACATCCCGAGGGAGGATAACGTAGAAGTGGATGCATAAGCAAACTTAGGATCATCGACGGAAATAAAGGAATCAGAATTTAGGACGGTAGTACAATTGATGATCTCAGTTCTGGATACAGATGGTTATTATGAGGTAAATTCGACTAGTCTGGTTTGGGACTGGAGAAATGAAATAATCAACTATCTCGAGCACGGGAAGTCGCCCGAAGACCCCAAAGCATCACGGGAGTTATGCACCAGAGCTGCACGTTATAGCTTCAAGAGAGGCCAATTGTTTAGAAAATCCATCCAAGGCCTGCTGGCCTGGTGCTTAGGAATGTCAGAAGCTAATTATGTCATGAGAGAAGTCCATGAAGGTCTATGCGGCAACACTCGGGCGTAAATTCTTTGGTGCTAAAATTGGTTCGGGTAGGATATTATTGGCCTCGCATGGAACAAGATGCCAAAGCTTTCATACGAAAATATGAGAAGTGCCAACGTTACACACCATTAGTACACCAACCAGCAGAACCCTTATATTCGGTTTTGTCCCCATGGCCGTTCACGAAATGGGGGATGGACATCGTCAGACCGCTTCTACCGGCTCCCGGAAAGGTAAGGTTTCTTTTAATTTTGACTGACTATCTTTCTAAATGGGTGGAGGCAGGTCCTTATCAGAAGATCGGGGAACGTGAAGTGGTCAATTTTCTGTGTGAAAATATAATTTACAGATTCGGAATACCAAAATAAATAGCATGCGACAATGGGCCACAATTTATCTGTGCAAAAGTTACAAAGTTTCTCGAAGATTTGAAGAGAAAAAAGATCACATCTTCCCCTTATCATTCGAGCGCAAATGGTCAACAGATTCAACAAACAAAGTGATTATTCAAAACCTCAAGAAAAGGTTGGAAGCGGCAAAAAGTAAATGGCCCGAAGAAGTACCCGGAGTTTTATGTGCCTACTGAACAACGGCCAAATCGAGTACAGGAGACTCCTTTTTCCCTTGTGTACGGCGCTGAAGCCCTAATCCCGGTGGAAGTAGGTGAACCCACTTTGAGATATATTCGGGCAGATGAAGAATTGAACAACTAAGCGATGTTAATCAACTTGGAATTTCTCGAGAAACGCAGGGACTTGGCACATGTAATAATGGTAGCCCAAAAGAAGAGAATGTAACCGTATTATAATCGAAGAGCCAACTTCCGTTATTTCAAAGTAGGAGACTTGGTTCTGAGGAAAGTAACCCAAAATACCTGGGAGCTCAACGCAAGGAATCTAGGTCCAACGTGGGAAGGTGTGATGACCCAAAAGGTTATCGTATATTTTAGAACTCTATTTTGCGCTCTTAAGCCTTAAACATCTCATTTTTACCATTCTCGATTTGCGTACGCAGTTCGAGTATTGGTCCGGGAGGCTTATATGTTAAAAATTGATAAACATAAGAATTGTTGCCTAAATATTTTAGCTGGGTTGACTTTGGTCAATATTTTTGGTAAACAAAACCGGATTCGTGTTTTGAAGTTCTTGGTGGGTCCGTATTGAAATATAGGACCTGGGCATATGCCTGAAATCGAATTCGGAGGTCCCTAGCTCGAGTTATGAAGTTTTGATGAAAATTAAAAGTTTAAAATTTAATGGTTTTTAAGAATTGGTTAATGTTTGGCCTTGTTGATACCGGATCCGTATTTTGGTTCCGGAGCCTGGTATAGGTCCAATATAATATTTATGACTTATTTGTGAAATTTGGTGAGAAACAGAGTTGGTTGGACGTGATTCGGACGTCCGGTTGTGAAGATAGAAATTTTAAAGTGTTCTTGAGAATTCCATTTGATTTGGTGCTAAATTCGTAGTTCTAGGTGTTATTTTGGCGCTTTGATCGCACGAGCAAGTTTGTATGATATTTTTTGACTTGTGTGCATGTTTGGTTTGGAGCTCCGAGGGCTCGGGTGAGTTTCGGATAGGCTACGGAATGTTTTGGACTTAGAAAATCTGGTATTTTGCTGCAGCAGGTGTTCTGCTATGTCTTTCTTCGCGTTCGCGAAGGTACTCTCGCGAACGCGAAGAGTAAGCTGGTCAGGCTGGAATTTTCTTCTTCGCAAACGCGAAGACTTGGTCGCGAACGCGAAGCGATGGGGGCGTTACCCTTCGCGAATGAGACAAGCTCATTGCGAACGCATAGTGTTAGGGACCTGGGGGAGGGAGTCAGTAATCCTTTATCGCGAACGCGAAGGCCACGGGGAGTAGCCTTCGCGAAGCGAAGGAGGACTCACGAATGCGAAGGCTTGGCAATTCTGCTCTTCGCGAACATGACAGTGTCCTCGCAAACGCAATGAACACTGTCTCCCAGTTCATAAAATAGTCCCAAAACGGGACTTAAGCCATTTCTTCAACTTTTCAAAAACCAAACAGGCTAGAGGCGATTTACAAGAGATATTGTCTTCCCCAAATTGTTGGTAAGTGATTCTAAATCATTTTCTTTCAATTACCCATTACATTTCATGAATTTTCAACCTAAAATCTAGAATTTTCATGGTAGAATTGGGGGTTTTGGGTAGAAACAAGGGATTTTGGAAATTTGGGGATTTAGACCTCAAATTGAGGTCGGATTCCAAAACCAATTATATATCCGGGTTCAGAGGTGAATGGGTAAATGGATTCTTGGTCCGAATCTCGGGTTTTGACCAAGCAGGCCCGAGGTCGATTTTTGACTTTTTGGAGAAAAAATTGGGAAATCTAAATTTATGCAATGTAATTGATTCCTTTAGCATTATTTGATATTATTGAGTCATTTTGAATAGATACGAGTGATTTGGAGGTGAATTCTAGAGGAAAAGCTGTGATTGAGTATTGAGTGGCCTTCGGAGCGAGGTAAGTATCGTGGTTAACCCTGACTTGAGGGAATTAGGAACTTCAGACTATTTGCTATGTGAAATTCATGTGAGCGACATATATGAGGTGACGAGTACTTATGCGCCGCCAATTTACCTGTTCTCCCTGTTTCTCTCGTTTTTCTTATATTGTTTCTTTCCCATGCATAATTGCTATGGGTTTAGACTAATGTAGTTAAATTAATCATTCTTATCATGTTTACGGATCTTCTGGTGATAATTGAGTATTTATTTCAAAGTTGAGATTGATACTGTGGAATTAAATATTGAAGTAAGGCTTGTACTTATTATTCTATCTCCTTGTTGTTATTTATTCATTGCATTATGGTAAGAAAGAGTGTTAATGCATGGAGGGTGATGTCATGCCATATTGTGAGTGTTAATGCATGAAGGGTGATGCCGTGCCATATTGTGAGTGTTAATGCACAAAAGGTGATGTCGTGCCATATTGTGAGTGTTAATGCACGAAGGGTGATGCCGTGCCATGATATGAGAGTTAATGCAAGAAGGGTGATGCCGTTCCATATTGTGAGTGTTAATGCACGAAGGTGATGCCGTGCCATGATATGAGAGTTAATGTATGAAGCGTGATGCCGTGCCGTTTCTATTGATTTTATGGTGAGATTGAGAGTAAAAGTACGAAGGGTGATGCCGTGCATTTTTCCTTTACTGTATTCGTTGTTCCTATTGATTCATAGTATATTCGTTGTTCCAGTTATCATTTTGTCGTAGTTCTTTATCTCGTATTTCCCTCAGCATGTTTCCCCCTCCCGGTATTTCCTGTCTAGCCCTTCATTAATGTTATTTGTATATGCACTATTAAATTGTACAAGTTGATTTGTAGGTACCTTGCCTTAACCTCGTCACTACTTCGTCGAGGTTAGGCTTGACACTTACCAGTACATGGGGTCGGTTGTACTGATACTGCATTTTGTACTTTTTATGCAGATTTTGGTACCTGCTCGGGTTGATCGAGATTTTAGCTGTTGGACCCGCTATCCGGAGACTCAAGGTAGATCTGTCGGCGTTCACAGACCTTGAAGTCTCCGTCTATCTTTTCTGTTGTATTGTTTCTTTCATTCAAACATTTGTATTTTTCTCAGACTATTATTTGTAGTAAATTCTAGAATGCTCGGGAATTGTGACTCTAGATCCGGGTAGTAGTAATTAAATGCAATCTTTATATTTTTATGCACTCACTATATTTCATCTTAGCTAATTATTGTTATTTACTGAATTGAATAAGGATCGGTTTAAATGATTCTCTAATGTTAGCTTGCCTAGCAAGTGAAATGTTAGGCGCCATCACGGTCCTGACGATGGGAATTCCGGGTCGTGACGAGTTAGTATCAGAGCACTAGGTTGCCTAGGTCTCACAATTCACGATCAAGCTTAGTAGAGTCTGGAGGATCGATACGGAGACGTCTGTGCTTATCTTCCAGAGGCTATGAAGTTTAGGAACAAATTTCACTTCTATTCTTCTCTATCGTGCTATGTTATTTTCTCAATACTGATTGAACTCTTCTTCTCTTATTCTCTCGCAGATGGAGAGAACACATACCGCTTCGTCAGTTGAGCAGCAACCAGAGCCTCCAGTGGAAGCTCCTACGAGGGGCAGAGGTCGAGGCCGAGGCAGGGGCAGGGCTCAGCCCAGAGCCTGAGCAGCAGCCCCAGCAGTGGAGCCTCAGATAGAGCTTGACGAGGAGGTTCCAGCCCAAACTGTTCCTGCCGGACCAGCGCAGGTTCCAGAGTGGTTCATTGCCACCCCGGTACTCCAGGACGCTTTGGTCCGTTTGGTGGGCCTTATGGAGAGTGTGGCCCAGACTGGCGCATTTCCCATGGCACCAGCCGTCTCTCAGGTTGGAGGAAGTGCCCAAACTCCCCCTACTCCTGCTCCGAAGCAGATAGATCCCTAGTATCAGGCTCCAGCAGCTCATCCAGTCGGAGTAGTTCAGTCGGTTGTTGCGCCACAGACCGGTGATGGGTCAGCTATGTCTTCTGAGGCTTTGTGGAGGTTGGACAGGTTTACCAAGCTCTTCCCAGTTTACTTCAGTGGTGCTACTTCAGAGGATCCCCAAGAGTATCTTGATAGCTGTCATGAGGTGCTACGGAACATGGGTATAGTGGAGACCAATGGGGTCGATTTTACTGCATTTCAGATGACTGGTTCTGCCAAGAAATGGTGGAGAGATTATTTGTTGACCAGACCAGCTGGGTCGCCTGCTCTTACTTGGGACCAGTTTTCTCAGTTCTTCCTAGAGAAGTTTCTGCCTATCACATTGAGAGAGGAGCGTCGCCGTCAGTTCGAGCGTCTCCAACAGGGAAGTATGACTGTTACTCAGTATGAGACCCATTTTGTAGATTTGGCCCGTCATGCTATTCTTATGCTTCCCACCGAGAGAGAGAGAGAGAGAAGGTGAGTAGGTTTATTGACAGACTTGCTCAGCCTATCAGATTGCAGATGGATAAGAAGACTGGGAGGGATTCGTTTTTCAGGCGGCTCCTAATACCGCCAGACGAGTCGAGATAGTTCTTGATCAGGGAGGTCAGGGGTTTGACAAAAGACCTCGTCGTTCCGATGAGTTCAGCGGTGCCTCATCTAGAGGCAGGGGTACTTTTGGTAGAGTCCATCATCCCAGGCCGTTTCATTCAGCACTTCAGGCATCTCACGGTGCCTCAGGTGGTCGTGGTCCTTATATGCCTTATTCCGACCAGCTAGCCTACAGTGCACCACCAACTCCTATTAGTGCACCTCTAATCTAGAGTTATTAGGGTGGTTACTCAGGTCGGCAGGTTCAGTTTCAGGGTCAACAGTCTCAGAAGCCGAGGTCATGTTATACTTGTGGTGATCAGAGGCATGTTGCTAGATTTTTCCCTCGGGAAACGGGCAGTTCACATCATCAGAGTTCTCGTGCCATGGTTCCGACACCAGTTGCTGCACCACCTGCTCAGCTAGCCGGAGGTAGGGGTCAGGCAGCCAGAAGTAGAGGCCAGATTGTTAGAGGTGGAGGTCAGGCAGTTAGAGGTGGAGACCAGCCAGTTAGAGGGCGTCCCAAGGACGTAGTTCAGAGTGGTGGGGCCCGGCCCCGGTGTTATGCTTTCCCAGCCAGGCCTGAGGCTGAGTCATCTGACGCTGTTATCACAGGTATTGTTTCAGTTTGCGGTAGAGATACTTCAGTTCTATTTGATCCGGGATCTACTTACTCCTATGTGTCATCCTATTTTGCTTCATATTTGGTTGTTCCCCGTGATTCTTTGAGTGCTCCTTTGTATGTGTCGACACCAGTGAGAGATGCTATTGTTGTAGGTCGTATTTATCGTTCGTGTGTGGTCACCATTGGGAGTCTTGAGACTCGTGTAGATCTTCTACTTCTCGATATGGTTGATTTTGATGTCATACTGGGTATGGATTGGCTATCACCTTATCATGCTATATTAGATTATCACACCAAGACAGTGACCTTAGCCTTGCAGGGGTTTTCTCGATTAGAGTGGAAAGGGACTCTTGGCCATTCTATCAACATGGTTATCTCTTATGTGAAGGCTCGACATATGGTCGAGAAGGGGTGTCTAGCTTACATAGCTTATGTCCGCGATTCTAGTGCGGAGGTTCCTTCCATGTATTCAGTACCGGTTGTTCGTGAGTTTTCAGAGGTGTTTCCTGCAGACCTTTCAGGGATGCCACCTGACAGGGATATAGATTTCTGCATTGATTTGGCTCCGGGCACTCAACCCATTTCCACTCCTCCATACCGCATGGCCCCACCAGAGTTGAAAGAATTGAAGGAACAGTTGCAAGAATTGCTTGATAAAGGCTTTATTAGACCTAGTGTCTCGCCCTGGGGTGCACCTGTGTTGTTTGTGAAGAAGATGGATCGATGAGGATGTGTATAGATTATCGGCAGTTGAACAAGGCCACTATCAAAAACAAATATCCGTTACCAAGAATTGATGACTTATTTGACCAGGTTTAGGGTGCCAAGGTATTTTCGAAGATTGATTTGAGATCTGGCTACCATTAGTTGAGGATTAGGGCATCTGATGTTCCTAAGATAGCTTTTCGGACTCGGTATGGGCATTATGAGTTTCTAGTGATGTCATTTGGGTTGAAAAATTCCCCAGCAGCATTCATGGATTTGATGAACCGGGTGTTCAAGCCCTATTTGGATTCCTTTGTGATGGTATTTATTGATGATATCTTGATCTACTCCCGCAGTCGAGAGGAGCATGAGCAACATCTCAGGATTGTGCTTCAGACTCTGAAAGGAAACTGATTATATGCTAAGTTCTCAAAATGCGAGTTTTGGTTGAGTTCAGTTGCTTTCTTGGGTCATGTTGTGTCAGCAGAGGGTATTCAGGTGGATCTTAAGAAGATTAAGGCAGTCCAAAACTAGCCTAGACCCACATCAGCTATAGAGATCTGTAGTTTCTTGGGTTTGGCGGGATACTACCGTCGCTTCGTGGAGGGGTTTTCATCCATAGAAGCCCCGTTGACTATGTTGACCCAGAAGGGTTTCCCGTGCAGGTGGTCAGACGAGTGTGAGGCGAGCTTCTAGAAGCTCAAGACAGCTTTGACTACGACACCGGTATTGGTGTTACCCTCAGGTTCAGGATCTTATACAGTATATTATGACATATCTTGTATTGGTCTGGGTGCGTTATTGATGCAGGGTGGCAAGGTTATTGTATATGCTTCGCGGTAGCTGAAGGTTAACGAGAAGAATTACCCTGTTCATGATCTAGAGCTGGTAGCCATTGTTCACACGTTGAAGATTTGGAGGCACTATATTTACGGCGTATCATGTGGGGTATTCACTGATCATCAGAGCTTGCGATATTTGTTCAAGCAGAAGGAGCAAAATTTGAGGCAAATGAGGTGATTGGAGCTATTGAAAGATTATGATATCACTATCTTGTATCATCCCGGAAAGGCCAACGTGGTGGCCGATGCCTTAAGTCAGAGGTTAGTGAGTATGGGCAGCCTTGTGTATATTCCAGTCGGTGAGAGACCGCTTGCACTAGATGTTCACGCTTTGGTCAATCAGTTCATGAGGTTAGATGTTTCTGAGCCCAACTGTGTTCTAGCTTGTACAATTGCTCGGTCTTCTTTGTTTGAGCGCATCAGATATCGGCAGTATGATGACCCTCATTTGCTTGTCCTTAGGGACACGGTGCGGCACGGTGATGCCAAGAAGGTTACGGTAGGAGATGATGGAGTTTTGAGGATGCAGGTTCGTGTTTATGTGCCTAATGTGGATGGACTTCGTGAGTTAATTCTTGAGGAGGCCCACAGTTCCTGGTATTCTATTCATTCGGGCGTCGCCTAGATGTACCAGGATTTACGACAGCATTATTGGTAGAGGAGAATGAAGAAAGACATAGATGCTTATGTAGCTCGGTGTCTAAATTGCTAGAAAGTAAAGTACGAGCATCAGAGACCTGATGGTTTGCTTCAGAAGATAAAGATTCCTTAGTGGAAGTGGGAGCGTATCACTATGGATTTCGTTGTTGGACTCCCACAGACTCAGAGGAAGTTCGATGCCGTTTGGGTCATTGTGGACAGGCTGACTAAATCAGCGCATTTCATTCCTGTGGCAGTTACCTATTCCTCGTAGTGGTTGCCAGAGATTTACATTCGCGAGATCGTCCATCTTCACGGTGTGTCCTTGTCTATCATTTTTGATCGAGGTACGTAGTTCTCCTCGCATTTCTAAAGGGCAGTACAATGTGAGTTGGGCATGTGGGTTGAGTTGAGCTTAACGTTTCATCCTTAGACGGACGGACAGTCCGAGCGCACTATTCAGATCTTGGAGGATATGCTCCGCGCACGTGTCTTAGACTTCGGAGGATCGTGGGATCAGTTCTTGCCCCTTGCAGAGTTCGCCTACAACAACAACTACCTGTTTAGCATTCAGATGGCTCCCTATGAGGCATTATATGGTAGGCGGTCTCGATCGCCAGTTGGGCGGTTCGAGCCGGGGGAGGCTCGGTTGTTGGGCACAGACTTAGTACAGGATGCTTTGGATAAGGTCAAGATTATTCAGGGTCGACTTCGCACAGCTCAGTTCAGGCAGAAGAGTTATGCCGACCGCAGAGTTCGTGATGTTGCATTCATGGTCGGGGAGAGAGTGTTGCTTCGGGTATCACCCATGAAGGGTGTAATGAGGTTCGGAAAGAAGGGCAAGTTGAGCCCTAGGTATATCAGGTATTTTTAGATTCTGGAGAGAGTGGGAGAGGTGGCTTATAGGATTTCATTGCCACCTAGTTTAGCAGCTGTTCATTCGGTATTCCATGTGTCCATGCTTCAAAAGTATCACGGAGATCCATCCGATGTGTTAGATTTCAGCTCTGTCCAGTTGGACAAGGATTTGACTTACGAGGAGGAGCCGATGGTTATTCTAGCCCGATAGTTTTGCCAGTTGAGATCAAAGAGTTATCCTTCAGTTCGAGTGCAGTGGAGAGGTCAGCCCGTCGAGACAGCTACTTGGGAGTCCGAGTCGGACAAGCAGAGTAGATATCCACATCTTTTCACCTGCCCAGGTACTTGTCTATGTCCGTTCGAGGACGAACGGTTATTTTAGAGGTGGAGAATGTGATGACCCAAAAGGTCATCTTATATTTTAGAACTCTATTTTGCGCTCTTAAGCCTTAAAAATCTCATTTTTACCCTCCTCGATTTGCGTGCATAGTCAGGGTATTGACCCGGGAGGCTTATATGTTACAAACTAATAAAAATAAGAATTTTTGCCTAAAAACTTCAGTTGGGTTGACTTCGGTCAACAGTTTTGATAAACGAGCCCGGATCCATGTGAGGGAGGGGAGTCGACTGACTGTTTGACGGTCCCGGTGGGTCCGTATCGAAATATGTTACGTGGGCGTATGTCCGGAATCGAATTCGGAGATCCCTAGCTCGAGTTATGAATTTCGATAAAAATTAAAAGTTTGAAATTTAATGGTTTTTAAGAATTGGTTAATGTTTGGCCTTGTTGATACCGGGTCCGTATTTTGGTTTCGAAGTCCGGTATAGGTCTAATATAATATTTATGACTTATTTATGAAATTGGGTGAGAAACGGAGTTGGTTGGACATGATTCTGACGTCCGGTTGTGAAGGTAGAAATTTTAAAGTGTTCCTGAGAATTTCATTTGATTTGGTGTTACATTCGTAGTTCTAAGTGTTATTTTGGCGATTTGATCACGCGAGTAAGTTCATATGATGTTTTTAGACTTGTGTTCATGTTTGGTGTAGAGCCCCGAGGGCTCGGGTGAGTTTCGGGTAGGCTACGAGATGTTTTGGACTTAGAAAATCTGGTCTTTTGCTGCAGCATGTGTTCTTCTATGTCCTTCTTCGCGTTCGCGAAGGTACTCTCGCGAACGCGAAGAGTAAGCTGGTCAGGCTGGAATTTCTTCTTCGCGAATGCGAAGGCTTGGTCACGAGCGCGAAGCAATGGGGGCGTTACCCTTCGCGAACGCGACCAGCTCATCATAAGTGCGTAGTGTTAGGGACCTGGGGGAGGGAGTCAGTAATCCTTCATCGCGAACGCGAGCATGGTCTCGCGAATGCGAAGGCCAGGGGGGAGTAGCCTTCGCGAACGCGACCAGCTCATCATAAGTGCGTAGTGTTAGGGACCTGGGGGAGGGAGTCAGTAATCCTTCATCGCGAACGCGAGCATGGTCTCGCGAATGCGAAGGCCAGGGGGGAGTAGCCTTCGTGAACGAGAGGGAGGACTCGCTAACGTGAAGGCCAGGGGGAGTAGCCTTCGCGAACGCGAAGGAGGACTCGTGAACGCGAAGGCTTGGCAATTCTGCTCTTCGCCAATGCGACAGTGTCCTCGCGAACGCGATGAACACTGTCGCGCAGTTCATACAACAGTCCCAAAACAGGACTTAAGCCATTTCTTCAACTTTTAAAAAACCAAACGGGCTAGAGGCGATTTTCAAGAGATATTTTCTTCCCCAAAGTTTTGGTAAGTGATTCTAAACCATTTCCTTTCTATTACCCATTACATTTCATGAATTTGCAACCTAAAATCTATAGTTTTCATGGTAGAATTGGGGGTTTTGGGTAGAAACTAGAGATTTCGAAAATTTGGGGATTTAGACCTCAAATTGAGGTCGGATTCCAAAACTAATTATATATCCGGGCTCGGGGATGAATGGGTAAATGGATTTTACCTCAGGTTTTGAGGAAGCGGGCCCGGGGTCAATATTTGATGACTTTTTGGAGGCAAAATTTGAGCAATATAAATTTATGCAATGTAATTGAATCCTTTAGCAATATTTGATATTATTGAGTCATTTTTGAATAGATACGAGTGGTTTGGAGGTGAATTCTAGAGGAAAATCTATGATTGAGTATTGAGTGGCTTTCGGAGCGAGGTAAGTGTCGTGGTTAACCCTGACTTGGGGGAATTAGGAACCTCATACTATTTGCTATGTGAAATTCATGTGAGCGGCGTATATGTGAGGTGACGAGTACTTATGCACCGCCAATTTACCTGTTCTCCCTGTTTCTCTCATTTTTATTATATTGTCTCTTTCCCATGCCTAATTTCTACGGGTTTAGACTAATGTTGTTAAATTAATCATTCTTATGATGTTTACGGATCTTCTGGTGATAATTGAGTATTTATTTCGAAGTTGAGATTGATATTGTGCAATCAAATATTGAAGTAAGGCTTGTACTTATTATTCTATCTCCCTGTTGTTATTTATTCATTGCATTATAGTAAGGGAGAGTGTTAATGCACGAAGGGTGATGCCGTGCCATATTGTGAGTGTTAATGTACGAAAGATGATGCCGTACTATATTGTGAGTGTTAATGCACGAAAGGTGATGCCGTGCCATATTGTGAGTATTAATGCACGAAGGGTGATGTCGTGCCATGATATGAGAGTTAATGCAAGAAGGGTGATGCCGTTCCATATTTTGAGTGTTAATGCACGAAGGTGATGCCGTGCCATGATATGAGAGTTAATGTATGAAGCGTGATGCCGTGCCGTTTCTATTGATTTTATGGTGAGATTGAAAGTAAAAGCACGAAGGGTGATGCCGTGTATTTTTCCATTACTGTATTCGTTGTTCATGTTGATTCATAGTATATTGGTTGTTCCAGTTATCATTTTGTCGTAGTTCTTTATCTCGTATTTCCCTTAGCATGTTTCCCCCTCCCGGTATTTCCTGTCTAGCCCTTCATTAATGTTATTTGTATATACACTATTAAATTGTACAAGTCGATTTGTAGGTGCCTTGCCTTAACCTCGTCACTACTTCGTCGAGGTTAGGCTCGACACTTACCAGTACATGGGGTCAGTTGTACTAATACTACACTTTGTACTTTTTGTGCAGATTTTGGTACCTGCTCCGGTTGATCGAGATTTTAGCTGTTGGACCCGCTATCCGGAGACTCAAGGTAGATCTGTCGGCGTTCACAGACCTTGAAGTCCCCGTCTATCTTTTCTGTTGTATTGTTTCTTTCATTCAAACAGTTGTATTTTTCTCAGACTATTACTTGTAGTAAATTCTAGAATGCTCGTGAATTGTGACTCTAGATCCGGGTAGTAATAATTAAATGCAATCTTTATATTTTTATGCACTCACTATATTTCATCTTAGCTAATTGTTGTTATTTACTGAATAGAATAAGGATCGGTTTAAATGATTCTCTAATGTTGGCTTGCCTAGCAAGCGAAATGTTAGGTGCCATCACGGTCCCGACGGTGGGAATTTTGGGTCATGACAGAAGGTCCCTACCGGATTTCAGCTATCATTGGGAAAGGATCATACGAGTTACAGAACTAGAATGGAGACAAGTTTCCTAGCAACTGGAATGTGGCACACCTAAAAAGGTATTATTACTGATGAACATCATTCAACTGGAAAGTATGTGCTGCACTTTTTTTCCCTTCGTCCAGTTTTTGTCCCAATTGGATTTTTTTGGCAAGGCTTTTAATGTGACAGCAACAGAGAGCATACTACGAAGACAACAACAATAAGACCTTTGATAGCAAGGCAAACAAGAAAGCTTACACTCGGGGACGGTTAGATAATCTTTGGTTCGATAGCAAATTCCCAGTGGGAAGTTACGTTTGCTACCGAACAAAGGTTACCCAACCGTTCACGAGCACAAACCACTAGAGAGTTGTTAGATATTCCTTCGCTCGATAGCATAAATTCCTGAGGGGAAGTAAAGTTGAGTTACCAAGTTGAGGATTATCTAGCAATTCATTAGTGGAATCTTCGAAGATAAAAGACTTCCAATGTTCCAATTTGTACTCTTCGCATTCGAACACTTGGGGGGAGGGGGATGATACGAGGATACGACAACAACGACTGCCACGTCAACCGGGGAACAAAAATTTGAAAGCTAAACACATCATCGGGACCGGGGACTGCGCATCCAGCCCCGTAGAAACAAGTTGTACAAGATAGCCACAAGTAATGGCAATTTCTTTTCAGCATAGCAAGTGCTTATGTAGTTTTTGAAAATAGAAAGAATAAAATGAAATCCTTTTTTTTTATCTTGTTTCTTTTCTGAAAGATGAATAAACTTTGACATTTGAAAGTTAAACAAATACTTCAAATGTTAGTACCGTAATGAACATGAGACGTCCTCTTCAAGAGCACTGTAAACATAAGAAGGCCCTCTCTTATAAAAACCCTCACGTTAAAGGGTTGATTCCGGAAGAATCTATGCCCGGAATCAAAAATTTCTTTAGGGAAAAATACACCCGAAGCCACATATGAAAAGGACGCAAACAATAAACTTGCGCAAATACTTATAAAGACCCTCACGTTAAAGGGTTGATTCTAGAAGAATCTATGCCCGGAATCAAAAATGCCTTCGGAGAAAAATACACCCGAAGCCACATATGAAACGAATGCGAAAATTAAACTTACACAAATACTTATAGAAACCCTCACATAAAAGGGATAATGCTCGGAACCAAAATGCTTCGAGCAAAAAATATTCAAGACTACACATAGTAAAGTGCGAATAGAGAAACGTGCCCTGAACTCTTAAGCAAATGCAAAGATTAAATACTTGCATGGATATTCAAACGAAAGTAAGACTCAAACGATACTTGAGCAAAAATATGTCTTTATTTACAAGAATGTGCTAAAACGGTAAAAGTTCAAAATGGAAAAAAGAAAAGAAAAGCTAAACTGTAGCGCCTCCGGAATCGGGAGGAAGAGAAGTGTCCACAATCTCGGAAGAGGTAGGCGACCCCACCGATGGCTCGACGTTTTCCCTAGTTTGTTCTTCAACATCGTCACCTTCGAATCCCTCTTCAGTTTCCAAAAACTCTGAACCGGAACCAGAAGAACTAGGAGCATCAGACTGTGCCTGGAGTTTATTTTTAGCAGCTAACTTAAGCTCCCGAGCCTTAGCAATTTCGGTATCAAAGTCGATGATACCAACTTTGGCCTCTTCCAAGGTTTTTCTCCTCATGCTGTGCATGGCATAAGTTGTTTCAACAAGGAGGGAAGTCGCTCGGGGATTAGGTTCTTCTTTGAATTGGGTAGCCTCGATAGAAAGGCTTTTCTGGGCAGACCTAGCAGATTTGAGGCTGACGTCAAGGTCGCGGATAGTTGAACTAAAAAGCCTGTTATGATCGGTAGTTTTATTGTACTTCTCTTCTAGCTGGGCGTTTTTCGCGCCCACAGCAGCAAGTTTTTCGAGTTTGGAATTCAATTCTACCTCTAAGTTAGTTACTGTTTTGGCAACAACAGCCTCACGCTCGGTTGCAGCAAGAGTGGCGTACTGGACTTCAACCCATTTGGCCTTAGCTTCATCAAAACTAACCCTAAGCGGGCCAATTTCATGGCTAAGGGTTACCACCTCTTGGTCGTTTTGCTACAAGCGAGCCTCCAAAATAACGGTCTCAGTAGATTTGGTTTCCAGTTCCGAGAGGCGGAGAACAATCTGCTCTAGTTCCACCAAAAGCTGATTCCGTTCAGAAGTAAGTTCTTCCTTCTCACGGATCAACCTTTGAAGGCCCTTAGAAGCCAGAAAGTTGGCCTACAAAACAAGATGAAGTAAAATTTAGAATTTATTCATACCAAAGTAAAAGAAGTAATGAAGGAAGAAAAGAACGTGCCACTATGGAGTTATACATGGCATTGTTCAACAAGCACTCTCTCGAGAGTGCCTGAATAGTTTCCCAGTCCTTTTCTGAAGCCAAAGGCTTCAGATAATTAGCAAGCTCCAATGGCGGGGATAGCAAGTTGCATCTGGTATTGACCGAAAGAGTAACGTTCCTCCTCATTTGTGGATCTTCAGAAGGGGCAGCATAATTTTGCTCCAAAATCCCATGAACTGGGGACTTTGGAAGAGGAACACTTTCTTCATGGTTAGATACGGCCGATGGAGGTAATATAGCAACTGTTGGTGGAAGAGTAGATGAAGATGGACGTGATGTAGCAATGGCTAGTGTTGGTGAATGTGGAGATGAAGCTGATGGAGTTGAAGAGTGAGAAGCAGCTGTATCAAATGTTGTGTTAATTGTTGGATGCTCAGCCCCGCAACACCGGTTACAGCAATTGGGGCTCAAAATGGGAGTTGGCATTTTCTAGCAAATCAAATTCTCCCTAAAGTGCCAAGACATCGTATTCAGTTGGTGTAACTATCTCAACAGGCCGAGCATCCTGTTGAGATGATGAGAATCGATGCCTTCTATGTAGAGAAGCTCCCTCATCACTAGCTTCTTCATCATCGTCAATCATCACAGTGTCTATGACCGGCCCAGAAGGAGGACCAATCGTCATCGCTACCGGAGATGGTTTGGGGGCATCGGTCTTTGCCCTCTTATTCTTCTCCCAGACCATAGAGGAACGTCTTCTCTTTGGCTGCTTATCCTCTGGCCGGGGACTCCATAAAGAGGTGTCTGCGCCCGAAACAGGCGCGGAGATACGTGTTCGAGTAAGTGGTTCCTGAAGCTTCCTTGCTGCATCAGCAGGATCAGCCAAAATGTCCTCCTCGGGGACAGCAACAGAGCCCGCAGGTAGACCTAGTTTCGTGAACAAGTCAGAAGGATTCAACCAAGTTATCCATATACAAAAAAATGGAAGCAAGGTAAACTGGAATTACCATGATTTTTGGCCTTCTACCCGTATTTAAGGGCCAGTTCTTTCCACAAATGAGTTTCGGACGTCGTGACGTCTAAGATCTTCTGAACTCACCGGTCCAAACCTTCTACCACCAGTGGGATCCATCGAGTTTCTTAAACACACGAAGTGTGAAGTGTTGATACGGCCATAAAAGAATATCAAATAAAAAGAAATACTAAACAAAGAGCATACGAGTGCGGTTCCAAGCGACCGGAAAGGATGAAGCCATTGTCGGAATAATGTTGTTGGTGGCGACTGCAACGAACCGTTCCATCCACCCACGGTCATTGTCATCATCCATGCTAGACAGCAAAGCATGGTGGCCACACTTACAGAGGTTTATTGTTCCCCGCAGAATATTTTGGGAGAATAGAGATTCATCATATGAGTTAAGGTTAGCTCCTCTCTAGTTTCCTGGCACAAGCAACGAAGACAAGCGACCGTCCTCCATACTGAAGGACTTACCTATGCCAAACACACTTGGTAGCGAAGGCAAAACTCCGCAATCACGGAATCAAGATCTCCACTCAAATAAAATGCACCCAAAGTAAAGGGATACGTGTAAAAGTATGTGAAACCTTCCTTGGGAAGGGTCATTCGCTCCGATAGATCATGAGCAATGATATCCAACTCATGGCATTGGCAGTCTTCCTTCATAGAAGGAATACTGGAAGGAAGAAGGGTACCTACTAACAACCCATGTACGAGGGTTAGCCGTAGAAAATTTCTCTTCATGGTCTTTTGTGGTACTGGATTTTCTTGGAATGATGGAATCCACCGTTGGAGGAGAAACGTCCCTGGCTTTGTTCTTGTTCTTTGAAGAGCCAACATGCTTGGATGAAGAAGCCATTGAAAAAGAAGAAGGAAAAGGTTTTGTGTTTGAAGAGAAATAGAGAAAGAATGGACAATAAAGATGCAAATCAGAAGCTCGAGAAATTATGAAACGCAAAGGTAAAGAATGTCGCGTACAAGTAAAATTTTGGCAGCTAAATTCGTGGCCATGATCACCTAGATAATCGGTAAAAGTTGTGCTGAATAATGGGATGACACGTGTTTGGAGTATTAAATACAAAAAGACGTGCGTCTAATCAACTGTCAGGAACCTTCAGAGGGAGATATAGTAATTTCCGCTAAAAAAGGTGTTTCTAGCAACTTCCGGGTAACATAAAAGTGATGTCACCGGAAAGCAGGGGGACTATCTGTATAAGGTGAAATATGATATGACACGTGGTCGTCTAAAGGGAGGACACGTGGAATCCAAGACGGGGATAGACGAAGACCGAACGCAGCCATTCTGCTTGTCACCGGAAAGAAAAATGTTCATAAAGGTATGTTAAATACTCTGCGCCCGGTAGTATTTAATAGGAAATATTCTGCAGCATTAAGAGCGACGATCCGTTATAGAAAATTTGGCAATTATGTTCACCGTTACGTCTTCATCAATGACCTTCATAATTGACATTAAAGGAAAACACGATCCTATGACCTCCTTCCCTAGACATAGCTATAAATAGTGAGCTCAGTTATCATTATAATGGATACGATCTTTCTGGCTAAACTTATATTAAATTCTATACAAAGGTTAATACAATCTTACTTTCTTGCTTTTTGATATCATCATTACTATGCCCGAAAATCCTATTCCATGAACTATTGTTTACACTGCTTTTCAAGGCTAAGTATTGTATATTTCTTCAATTATTACATTATTCCAGGATCAAATTAGTTCACTCTTCTAGAAACTACGTATAAATTCAACTGTACCGTTTTACGGGTAAACAATCAAGATGATTGAATATTGTCTTAACCTATGATGATGAATAATCAAAGTTTAATTAGATACACATGTGATTTTTTTCTTATTTTGATTTTAGAATATACAAACATGTAATAACACTACTAAAATAAACTGGTTTTAGCGACGGACAAATTCTGTAGATAAATAGAAAAATTCGTCACTAATATCATTTAGCGACGAATTAGCGACATATTATCCAGAAATTCTGCTAGCTACGGGCGATTTAGCGACAGATTAGCTACGACGTTCATAGCTAATTCCAATTTTTTTGCAGTGTAAGACGTGTTTCACCTAATACTTCTTCATATACGATACTCTTGGTATATGTTCTTTTGATCCTTTATGCTTGCTCTGTCTCACCAAGACTTTATTGACATTTAAAGAAACTCCCAAGATCACCTTTCATCATTTTGAGTTTGCACTTTTGTCATTAAATTTTAAGATATACCTCACACACATATTTTAACAATATATGTAGTTTAAAAAGTTTGTACTAATTGACACGAAGTACACTTGCTAGTTAAATATATTTGGCTGCCATGATATGACTTTCGTGCCATATTGGATTATATTGGTTTTACTTGAAGAGCCTTGTTACTCATAATTCCCACTGAAATGAACCATTATGTACCTTAAACCTTCCTCATACAACAATATAATAGGTCTCTAACCAAGATTTTATTGACTCTTCAGCACCAAACTTCCATTAACGATTTATGTTGTACGAAATTAAGCTCCATGTAATTATATTTAAGAAAATGTAACTATATTGATCGATTAACAATGAGACAATATTTTCCTACAAATAATATTCGAATTCATAGTATTTTGAATTTAAAATATGATACATATTTAATTTGTGCTAAAAGATAGATATAACACATCCACTCTCTATACATATGCCTACATGAATATAGATATTGATTTCTTGAGAATTTAATAAGAAACTTATAAATTTATAATTACACAAATCTGTATTATATATTTCATTTTTAAAAATAAAAATAGCCATGCCTAGGAATACCTGATATTATTGAAGGATTATTACATGTTGATGAGCTTAAAACACAAACTTAAATATGCTCGCTAGTCGAATATAGTATAATATAATATCGTATCCACAGGGATTGAATTTAAACAGTGTTTTCGTAGCTTCTAGTTTAATTGCTATCCAAAATGATCGACAATTTAGATTTATATGATTAAAACTAAAATTTAAACTATTAGCTAATGACAATCGCAACAAGAGTAAGCAAAGGAGATATCAATGAGAGAAAATAGAGGTTGATTGGATAAGTGCAAGATAATTGCCTGAGATTTAACTCTAGTTAATTCACCTCTAATGTTCAAGTGAGTCTCTCAAATTCACTCAATTATTAGTTCAAACATTTGGTAGAAACTCCTCTCTTGATTAAGTCTCAACCTCATAATATGAACCAATTTAAGCTCAGTAAAGATATGCAAGAATTCGTAGTGGATTGGTCTTTAGGAGAACCTCTTCCGATTATCCTCCTAACTAGGTCTAAACAATAATTCAACTAGCCTCTTTCGATTACTATGAAGAATCAATGAATTCAACCAATAAGATAATACAACGATATCACAAGTCATGCCTCTCTCGATTACATGAACTTGTGAATATAGATGCAACAATTAACTCATCCAAAATGATTCAATACATAAAACTAGAGTTATAATCCACAAACAAATATCAATACACCAAATCCATTAAACCCTAAAGAGAACTACTCCATAGATATGGAGTAATTCATCACAAGTAAGTTTACGTTAAAGGAAAGCATAAACGATCCAAACTCTTGTCTTGAGTGAGGATTGAATGATGAAATCCTTGTGTTCTTGCTTCTCCCACTTCTCCTTAGTTTCCTTAGGTCTTAGATGTGTCAAATATCTAGAAAATACCGTTTTCCATGTATATATACTAAGTAGGGTCGGGCCCAAACGAACATACCTTCTCCTACGCAAAATATGACTCTTTTTCGGAATAGGACGTGCGCGGCCGCGCACCTAGGAGTGTTCTCGCGCATATGGTCGCGCACTTTGGATGGTCTTCTTCCTCACATGCGCGCCTAGTGCGTGCTCGAGCACCTGGGTGTCGTCCTACTCGATTCTTCGCTTATGTCATTGAATACACAATTGTCTGTTGATTCTCGAACTCGATTCCAACTTAATCCTTGAGATTTTACTTAGATTTCAAAGCTCCAGAATAGCTTAAATTCATTCCATGATATCTACATAGTTCGAAATCGCTTCTACAAGGAATAAAATACACAATTAGTGCAAAATAATAACGATTAAATCTCAAACTCAATTAAAGTAAAGTAAATTAGAATCCGATAAGCGACTAAAACCCGCAATTATAGCCTACCATCAACACCCCACACTTAAACTATTTCTCATGTCCTCGAGTAATCAAACTACACTTTATAATGACACGACCTCATTACACAATTCTCATAACTCATCACACCAAGAATATTTAAAATCAATTAAGCACAATAGTGTAACATCATAGCCTCTAGATTTGACTCAAAAGCACCATGCATTATTTATAACCCGCTCACTTACTCCAACATAAAGGTCAAGCATTATCTTTCCTTCATGAATCAAGTGCCTTCACAACAAAAGAGAGTAGTTCCACACACAATAAACATTAAGAACAACTAGGAACTCAAGATAGACAGAATTCACTCACTTTCAGAAATAACATTTATATGCCACAAACGTTGAACCATAGGCTTGCCCGTAATGTACTACTCTACTAATTGAGATCATTCAGTCAAGGATCAAGTAGGACTTTAATTGGTTGTAATGTAAGCTGCGAGACGAGTATGATACATTTAGATATAAGAGTGACTACACCTCCCTAAGTAATTTACTACATACATCTCATTGTTAAAACCCCACTTATATCAAACCAATACCCCACCTTCACATCAATTTACATTAATTCCCAACTTCTTTAAGCACAAATACATCAAGTGTTACTACTTATCAATGAATAATTTTCACAACAATACAATATGTATATTATTTTCTTTTTCAATTTAAGTGGCTCTTACTTTTCCAAAACAGTTCACCTTTCTCCTTATTTCATTAGCTTCACTCAAAAACCAACCCAATCACCCCGCACTTCAACTTTTACAAAGTTCATACAATTTTAAGTGGTCACGAGAGGTAAATGGCTCAAATAGATAGTTAATTCAAACAAATGGGCAAGGCTTTAATGTGGTTACTAAAGTAACAGGACAACAGGCTCAACGGGGTTAACTATGATACATAACAATTTGGTGGGTAAACGCTTTCATCGGCTCAACAAAGAAATGCCTATATCACTTCCAAGACTGAATAAAACTACTATTTTGCTTTGCAAACACATGGGGCAAGTTCTAGGCATCAAATACAATGCACAGAATACACGCAACCTCTCACACACATAGCATATAACTCACTCAAGATTGGATCATCATGACACTCTAGTCAAAGCAGTAAAGCAAAGTTACGATCATACACTTTAAGGCACTTCTACAAAAATAAAAAAAACTGAGCTTAAGTGTCACAACTAAAGCACTCACTATTCTCAAGGTATAATAAAGTTAAGAGGCATTGCCTTCAATTCAGCTCTCAATACAAGGCTTCCTATTCCTAACCAAAAATAAAAACTAACCACACCCGGTTCAATCAAAACCCTTGGAAAAGAACCGCGACACAAAGAAAAACCAAGGAGGAATTAATACACTACCTAACAAAAAAAAATCTTTTTGTCTTTTTCTTTCAACTTTAATCCCTCAAGAAACCCGTCGATTGATATCCATCGTCGAGAAAAATCAAAAAGTTTAAAATTTTTATGGTTTTCCAAATTTTTTCTATCAAACTACTACAACTAACCAAAAGAAACTAACCAAATTAATATACATACATACAAATATATCCCCACCTCACACTTTAAGTTGTGGCATGTCCCCATGACACACAATTAAAAAATATAAGGTAGAGGAACTTCCCTGAATCCCTAGTTGTGGTCTGAGTCGAAGTCGGGCTCCATTCTTTGTGCCCGAACTAGTGCACACATCCACATGGACATCTTCTTCTCAGCCTTCTTAGGATATACCCCACACTTGTCTTTCTCAATCACTAGACCTTCTCTTTCGAGCTTTTCACTCTCCACTCTACACTTGGAGCTAGCTTCTCCTTTCTCACCCCATCTCCACATTCATCTCGAAAGTCACTGTCTCCTTACCCTCTCTAAGCATGAGCTTTCTATCATGTATGTCTAATATTGCTCTGCACGTCGTTAAGAATGGTCTTTATAAGATAAGAAGGACTTCTTTATTCTCTTCCATATCCACCACTATGAAATCTACAGAAAATATAAACTTATCTACCCGAACTAAGACATCTTCCACTATCCCCTCGGGAATTATAGTTGTTTGGTCTGCGAGCTGCAAAGATATTGGTGTAGACCTTATCTCTCCAAGCTCATTCTCCAATTTCCAGTAAATAGACAAAGGTATTAAATTAATTGAGGCACTGGAATCACATAAAGATTTATCAAAATTAAGAGTGCCTAACGAGCAAGGTATAGTAAAACTCCCTGGATCTCAACACTTTTGTGGGAGTTTGTTTTGCAAGATTGCACTGCAATGCTCTGTGAGCTTGACCACTGAGGTCTATTCTATCTTCCTCTTCTTTGTAAGGATCTCCTTCAAGAATTTGGCATAAGCTGACATCTGTGAGAGTACTTCTCTGAATGGAAAATTTACATTAACCTGTCTCAGCATATCTAGAAATCTCTCAAACTGCTTGTCCAGCTTTTCTCTATAGAGCTTTTGGGGAAAAGGTAGAGCATGCATGTGCTCGCGCTCATTAGATTCCTCCCTTCTTAAAGTTTCCTCCTTATTTTTCTTAGCTCCTTTCTTCTTCTTATCAACTTCATTTTTTAGCTGCTCCTCAAGTTCTTTTTCAGGTACACTCTCTTTTTGCATTGGAGTAGGATCTTTCAACACTTGTCCGCTTCTCAAGGTCACAACATTCACTGCTTCTTTGGGATTTCTTTCAGTGTCAGTTGGTAGTGTACCTGGGATTCTCTCAGGCAATATAGTTGCAATTTGCCCCACTTTCTTCTCCATGTTCCGCAAACCAGTGCCAAGTTCTTTAATAGCTGAACCATGAGCATCTAATCTCTCATCTGTCTTGACAATGAAAGAGTTCATCAGATCTTCTAGCCCAGGCTAAGTGGAATGTTGAGGCTGGAACTGCGGCCTCGACTGATTCACAAAACCAGGAGCTCCTTGTCCTTGAAATCTGGGATTATTTTATTGCCATGCATTTGTAGTACTGATAAGTGAGAATTTTGACTACTTATTAGTGCCTTTTAGCTTTTGTTTTAGTCCAAAAGTATCGAATTGTATTCCTGAAAACTGATGAACTATGCTTACATGCAGGAGTATTGAAAAATGAGCCACTATGATGAAATCCAACTCAAGGAGGAGTGATATGAACAAGTACAAAAATAGGCACAGAAGCTCAAGTGCGGACCGTAAATTTTTATCTGCGGCCGCAAAATGTGAAGGAAAATCAACAGAGCCCCAGTGCAAAGTGCGGACCGCACAATTATTGTGCGGCCGCAGAAGCTACGTAAGAGACAAATTTCAGAGAGTTTCATCTCAAGCTCAAGATGAAATGCGGACTGCACAATAATTGTGCGGCCGCAAAAACAGCTATGCGACCGCACTCAGGAAATGTGCGGTCCGCAGAAGTGTCCAATGCGGCCGCATCGAGAATTGTGCGGACCGCAGAACATGAGAGATGTGGTCGCACCCAGAATTGTGCGAACCGCAGAACATGAGAGATGCGGCCGCAATCCAGAATTTTGCGTCCGCAGAATCAACTCCTATCAAGATATGAATAGAAGTGCGGACCGCACATATAATTGTGCGGCGCAGAACCTCCAAAAGGGCAATTTTGTCCGAAAATTCCAGCTTTGTATAAATAGACTACTTTCACAAAATTAGGTCACGTTTTGAATATTGAAAGTTCTGTAGCCGTTTTTCTTTACCCCTTTAGGCAACTTTATCTTGCTTTGGTGATTTAACATTAAATATTTATCTTTTAATCTTGCAATATGAGTTTTATCATCTTTTCTTCTCTATTTTCCTCTATACCCATTATGAGTAGCTAGATTTTTAGCTAGGGTTGTGACCCAACCGTAGTGTGTGAACCTAATGGGTGTTTGATTTATGGCTTGTTTATAGTTGGGTGTTTATTATTTAGCCTTGTTCTTGCCTTTAATTGTAGAATTAATGGTTGCAAATATTAGTTTATGCCTATTTGATTTAGTTTCTACTTGAGAAAGAGAGACTTAGTCTAGAAAAACTTGACTAACAAGAATTTGGGATAAAATCAAGAGATTGATAGTCCCAATTAAAGAGTTGAACATAGAGATAGTAAAACCCGACTTGAGCATTTTATCAACTGTTTTGTTCAATACCCATTTGGATTTGAGAAAGCCAAATTGGGCAAAATCACTCTCTTACCGAGAGGTATTGAGTGGGTATTTGAGTGTTGATTGCTATAATACACCCCGACCAATAAAACAAGCTTTAAAGTTTACAACCCGTTAGGCAAACACCTAGATGAAGGTCATACCCCTAGGACTTTTTATATATTTAAAAACCATCCAAAAATAATATTCTCTAGTTTTATATCTTTAGAATTGTAATCCTTAACATAATTTTTGAAGTAAAAACAAAACCATATTTGTGGAAGTGCAAACCAAGATACTTCACCTCCTTTATCCAAATATATACCACTAATCCCATCTCAGCTCCCTGCGGGTTCGACCCCGACTCCTTGTTGGGTATTATTATTACAACTGTTTCACAACCCCGAATAGAGGTGTGAGTTGGATGAGATCAATTTTTGACGCCGTTGCCGGGGACCATAAAAACGGATTTAGCTATATATTTGGTTTTGTGTGTGAATTGTCTTCTTTTCCTTCTGTGTTTCTAATCTTTTTGGTGAAACAATTGTAGGTGAAACAATGGCTCAACAACAATGATCCTCTCGAAAACATGCCTTTGGGGGATGTGGACGTGGAAGATGACCATGTTGAAGAGGTTCCTCCTGAACCTCAAGCAAATAGACGAGGCCAACCGCCTCAAGACAATGTTCTCGTTCCACCCCCACCTCCACCAAGAGCGGCTCCACACCGGGTGTTGCCGAATGAAGGGTATGCAAGTGCCATAGTCCCGCCCCGCATTAGGGCGACCAACTTTCAAATCACTAATGTTATGCTCACATTGCTAGAGCAACGGGGATTCTTCACCGGGGCTCCGAATCAAAATGCGTACAAATACTTGAAAGGATTTGTGGACACTTGCTGGGGGAGTAAATAGACAAACGTCTCCGAGGATGCTTTAAGGTTGAGGATATTTCCTTTCTCTCTACGGGGGAAAGCCTTGGATTGGTTAAAAAGGTTGCCAAACCATTACATCCATACATGGGATGAATTGGAGGAGAAATGTATTTCCAAGTTCTTTTCTCCCGAGCATATGGATACTCTTAGAGACAAGATTTTAGCATTCAAACAAGAACCCAATGAGTCATTGCATGAAATATGGGAGAGGTACCGAACTATGGTGAAAGAGTGCCCAAACAATAACATGACAGAGGCTATGATTCAACTAATTTTCTACAGGGGGATCAATACTACCAATCAATGCGTGGTCAACCAACTTGCCAATGGAAATTTCATGACAACACCATATGTGAAAGCTTGTGAGATCTTAGATGAAATGGCGGATACTTTATCGGCATGGCAAAGTAGAGCAAATGTTCCTCAAGGAGATCCAAACGTGATCCACCTACATAAAGAATTGCATGATCATGGGTAAGCAATTGCCGAGTTGATCACCACAATGAATCAATTAGCCAAGGCTCAACTTCAACAAGTTCAAGGTCCTAAGCAAGTCAATGCAATGGAGGGAGTTAATATGATGGTAAACAAGAGAAGGCAAAAGGGTCCTTAAGTGCAAAATCGTGCAGAACATTATGTGCAAGAAGATAGTGGGTTTGATCAAGATGAATCTTACAATGACCAAGAGGAGGAAGTAAAATATGTGAACAACTTCCAAGGGTAAAGAAACAACTCTCAAGGCCCTAATCAACAATAATTGAGACCTCATGGTAATCAAGGGAATTGGAACAATCAAAACAACAAAGGGAATTGGAACAATCAAAACAACAAAGGGAATTGGAATGGTTAAAATAACCAAGGCAATTGGAGTGGAAATAGTCAAGGATATTGGGGAGATAACAACCAAGGGGGTGGAACCATAACCAAGGAAATCGGGGGTCGGGCTTTCAAAGGCCCCCGATGTATCAACAACCGAGCAACCTGCCTCCTTATCCTTCCAATGGTCCAAGCTCTTCCAATAGTAAGATGGGACGGATTGAGAACATGTTCAAATAAATGATGGATAAGAATGCTGACTCCGATGCCCAACTAGCCTCTCACAACACTTCAATTCACAATTTGGAAATTCAATTGGGACAAATCTTGCAAGCTTTAAACACTCGTCCCAAGGGGGAACTACCAAGTGACATGGTAGTGAACCCAAAGGGTGGGAACAACACGGGACATGCCATGTCCGTGACTACAAGGAGTGAAAAAGGTGGGGATGCACCCACCTCAAGTCAAAGAAAAATTGTGGATGATGAGCAAGTGGTACAAGAAGATGAGATACCAAACAATGTGGTGCAAGAAAATAATGAAGTAAGAATTCATATTGATGACAATATGAAGGAGACTCAAGAGGAAGTGAACCCGTCTAGGGAGCACATTGTTGACATACCGAAACCGGTAGTGCCAAAGGCTAAGGCACCAATGCCAAGGCCTCCTCCTCCATATCCTCAAAGGCTTGCCAAGCAAAATGGCGAGAATCAATTCAAAAAGTTCATTAACATGATGAAGAGTCTATCTATTAATGTGCCATTGGTTAAGGCTTCGGAGCAAATGCCCGATTATGCAAAGTTCATGAAGGACTTGGTGACAAAAACGTGGTCGATGAATTGTGAAACTATAAAGATGACTCATCAAGTGAGTTCAATTGTGCACTCAATGGCTCCTAAATTGGAAGATCCCGGCGCTTTCACAATCCCTTGTACCATTGTAAGTGCCGACTTTGCTAAAGCGCTTTGTGATCTTGGGGAAAGTATCAATTTGATGCCCTATTCGATTTTCAAGACTTTGGGAATTGGGAACCCAAGACCCACATCTATGAGATTACAAATTGCGGATTGTACCATGAAGTGATCGTTGGGTATCATTGATGATGTGTTGGTTCGTGTTGATAAATTCATTCTCCCGGCGGATTTTGTGATTCTTGATTGTGAAGTGGACTATGAGGTGCCGATTATTCTGGGTAGACCTTTACTTGCTACGGGGAAGGCTCTTGTTGATGTGGAAGCCGGTGAACTCACTTTTCGGGTGGGTGATGAAAAAGTGGTTTTCCATGTGTGCAAATCTACGAGGCAACCGAATAGCAATGAAGTGTGTTCGTTTGTGGACTTGGTGACCGATGTGATTATTGATGATACTAGTGCCACGATGAATGTTGATGATTCTTTGGAGGTCATTTTGCTTAACCTTGATGATGGCGAGACAGATGGCTATGTGGAATGCGTGAACTCATTGCAAGGAATGGGGTCGTACACTTATGAATCCCGCAAATTGTCCTTGGATTCTGAAAATTGGAAGACTCCTCCAACAAAGCCCTCAATCGAGGAGCCTCCAATTTTGGAGTTGAAGCCATTACCTCCATATCTGAGGTATGAATTTCTTGGCGCTTGTTCTACTTTACCGGTTATTCTTTCCTCTTGTTTGACTAACGTACAGGTAGACTCCACATTGGCGGTGCTACAAAAGAGAAAGAAAGTTATTGGGTGGCCTTTGGCGGATATTTTGGGAATAAGCCCCGCATTTTGCATGCACAAGATTAATTTGGAGGAAGATGCCAAATCCTTCATTAAACATCAAAGGAGACCCAATGAAGCAATGTAAGAGGTGGTCAAAAGGGAGACCATAAAGTGGTTAGATGCCGGGGTTGTTTACCCCATTTCCGATAGTTCATGGACCTCTTCGGTGCAATATGTCCCAAAGAAAGGGGGCATGTCGGTGGTTACCAATGACAAGAACGAGTTGATTCCTACAAGAACTGTGACCGGATGGAGAGTGTATATGGACTATCGCAAGCTCAACAATGTCACAAGGAAGGATCATTTCCCACTTCCCTTCCTAGATCAAATGCTTGATAGGTTGGCCGGCCGTGCTTTCTATTGTTTCCTTGATGTGTATTCCGGCTACAATCAAATTCTTATTGCTTTGGAGGATCAAGAGAAGACTACTTTCACATGTCCTTATGGTACTTTCGCATTCTCGCAGATGCCATTTGGATTATGCAATGCACCATCGACTTTTCAAAGGTGTATGATGGCTGTCTTCACGGACATGGTGGAGGATTTCCTTGAAGTATTCATGGATTACTTTTCGGTGGTCGGAAATTCGTTTGATGATTGCTTGAAAAATTTGGATAAGGTCTTAGCAAGATGTGAAGAGACGAACTTGGTGTTGAATTGGGAGAAATGTCATTTCATGGTTGAGGAAGGCATTATACTTAGCCACAAAATTTCAAAGAATGGCATTGAGGTCGACAAGGCAAATATAGAGGTGATTTCTAAACTTCCACCTTCAACATCCGTGAAGGGAGTGAGGAGTTTCTTGGGTCATGCGGGGTTCTACTAGCGTTTCATCAAGGATTTTTCCAAAGTGGTGAACCCCTTGTATAAGCTTTTGGAGAAAGATGTCGAATTCCATTTCAAAGAGCATTGCATGAAAGCATTTGAATTGCTCGAGTTCAAATTGACAACTACTCCTATTATCACCGCCCCGAATTGGAGCTTGCCTTTTGAGCTCAAGTGTAACGCTAGTGATGTGGCGGCCGGAGCGGTTTTTGGGCAACATGTCAACAAGATCTTTCATACGGTCTACTATGATAGTAAGACCATGAATGATGCCCAAGTCAATTACACTGTGACCACAAAAGAGCTCCTTGCTATTGTTTTTGCTATGGAGAAGTTTCGCTCGTACTTGATGGGTACAAAAGTGATTGTCCACACAGATCATGCGGCACTTCGGTACCTTATGAGCAAGAAAGATTCAAAGGCTCGGTTAATGAGATGGGTTCTTTTATTGCAAGAGCTCGATCTAGACATCCAAGACCGCAAAGGCAGTGAAAACCAAGTGGCGGACCACTTGTCTCTCTTGGAGGAGGAGGGGAGGCCACATGACGACCTTGAAATTAATGACTACTTCCCCGATGAGTAACTTCTAGCCATTTCAATGACCGATATGCCATGGTTCACTGATTTAGCAAATTATCTTGAGAGTGGTATTGTACCAGATGAGTTCTCTTCAAACCAAAGGAAAAAACTCAAACGGGATTGGCTAGACTATTATTGGGATGAACCGTACCTCTTCCGGATTTGTACCGATGGTGTGATTAGAAGATGTGTGCCGGAGAAGTAACAAATTAAAATTCTTGGGGCTTGTCATTCTTCACCGTACGGTGGTCACCATGGGGGAGCAAAAACGGCGGCCAAAGTGTTGAGTTGTAGATTCTATTGGCCTACTCTCTACAAGGACGCAAGTGATCTAGTCAAGCATTGTGATAAATGTCAAAGGGCCGGTGGGATTTCAAAGAAAAATTAGATGCCCCTTACCACTATCTTGGAAATTGATATTTTTGATGTATGGGGTATTGATTTCATGAGACCGTTTGTAAGCTCTTGTGGGAACACCTACATTTTGGTAGATGTGGATTATGTGTCAAAATGGGTTGAGGCCGTTGCTCTACCCAACAACGAAGCTAGAAATATGGTGGCATTTTTGAAAAAGAACATCTTCACAAGGTTTGGTACTCTGCGGGCCATTATAAGCGATGGGGAGTCGCATTTTTGCAACAAAGCTTTTGATACCTTGCTTAGCAAGTATGGTGTCACTCACAAAGTCACGACCCCCCATCACCCTCAAGCAAACGGACAAGTGAAAGTATCCTGGGAGATCAAGAGTATTTTGTCAAAAACAGTGAATGCCAATTGGACGGATTGGTCAAAGAAACTTGATGATTCTTTATTGGCTTATAGGACGGCTTATAAAACACCGATTGGTATGTCTCCATACCGGTTAATATTTGGGAAAGCTTGTCACCTTCCAGTGGAACTTGAGCACAAGGCCATGTGGGCTTTGAAGAAGTTTAATCGTGAGTGGGATGTCGCCTCCAACTTAAGGGTGGCGCAATTGAATGAGCTAGATGAATTTCGGTACCGTGCATATACAAGTTTATCCTTATACAAGGAGAAGATGAAGTACCTCCATGACAAATACATTCAGAACAAGGAGTTTAAAGAAGGTGATCTTGTGTTATTGTTCAATTCTCGGTTACGGTTGTTTCCTGGAAAGTTGAAGTCTAAATAGAGTGGCCCGTTTGAAGTTGTGAGTGTGACACCCTTTGGTGAATTGGACTTAAAGAATAAAAATGATGAAGTGTTTAGAGTCAATGGTCACCGGGTGAAGCACTATCTGGGAAAACTTGGTGATGGCCACGTAGTGGCAGTGATTCATTTCAAGTGATTGATGGTAATCTGCGTCGTGCCGCGACGTTAAATCAGGCGCTTCTTGGGAGGCAACCCATATTTCTTTTTCTTTTACTTTTTCTTATTCTTTAGATAGGTCTTATTTTGTGCTAACTGGTTTTGAAGTGTGTTGCAGGAATGAGTGTGCTTTGTAGAAACTGTGCTCAGAAAAAGTGGCTAAGTATGAAAAAAGTGCGGACCGCATAATTTTGAAGGCCACAGTAGAAAAGGGTCTACGGCCGAACAATTCTTGTTACGGCCGCACAACTGGAGATCAAAAATTGCAAACTCTCTGAAGTTGTGCATGTCAGAGAAATGGCCAAAGTGCGGCCGCATAAGGAAATATACGGTCCGCACAAAACATCTGCGGCCGCACTCAAAATATGTGCGGACCATAGATCATCAAAAGGGTAATATGTAACAGGTAAAGGAGTGCGGACCACACACAAAATTGTGCGGCCGCACTCAGCTCTTGAGTCCTTGCCCTAACAGGTCAACCATAAATAGTCCCTCCTCACCACTGTTCAAACTTTACGAACTTTGAATAATTAACACAAAGCAAACACAGTGCACTCAATTGATTCAAGCATCTCACTCTCATTTCATCATATTTGATTCTTCTTTGCATCACTACATTACTGGTATGTTCAATTCATCTTTAAAGTTTTTAATTTTCTTAATATTGTTCATAATTAGTTTAGTTATTTTTAGGCCTAATGTCAAATTCATCATCATGTGAGTTTAGATTTGTGTGGGTAACTTCCTATTTGGTATTTGGGTGATGGGTAAACCGTGTATCATGTCTAAATTGCTACTACCATGTCTAAATTGTGCGTGAATTAGAAAACCTAAGAATCCGCCCGATATATTTTGGAATTGTGCAGCCGCAAAAGGAATTGTGCGATCCGCAGGTCTGTAGGCTAGGGCATTTGGTGTAAAAGGATTGTGCGGACCGCACTTGAAATTGTGCGGTCCCCAGCAATTCAACCGCGGTCACAGAAAAGTATGTGCGGCCACAAATCAAGAAATTCTCTGTCTTCAAAGAGTTGTCATTTTTGAAGTTTCAATGTGTGGCCGCACCCAAAATTGTGCAGACCGCACTTCAGATGTGCGGCCCTACTTAAAATTATGCGGACCATAGAATCATCACTGCAGCCGCACTTTCAAATTGTGCAGTTCGTACAACCCCATCTACGGCCGCACTAAAAAATGTGCGGTCCGCACTTCCCCAACCTGCAACATATTTTATTCTGCAAATTTTATGCTTACCTGCACTCAACAAGAACTAACTCTTACAGCTATTTTGTGCAGAATATGGTTAGATCACGTGGTCGTAGTGATACATCAAAGAGGAGGGGTAAACCTTCCAGAGGCAGAGGCAAAAGTACCTTACCCCTCACCCTCCAAATAGTGATCAGTAAGAAGGCAACAATAGGCCGAGGTAGACAGTCGGAGCCCCCCAAATCAAGTTCATATGCCCCGTCTAGGGAAGCATCGGAAGGCGATGCAGTGCAAAGGCAGGCTGCTGTGATATCACAACCACAACTGCCCCAGGATTTATACCGACTGATAGATGAGCCTACCTATTCTGAGAGTACTTCTGAGGGGTCGGAAGGCAATAGTCAGGAGAACCCTTATCTACTCATGCCCCCGCTACACCAGTCACAGTTGATGATGATGATGATATTCCGGATGACGGTCGAGGGGGGGTGATACCAGAGTTGCAGGCCTGGAGAGGTCAAAGAAGAAGGAAGTTTGGGAAGATAGATTTGTGAGCCTGAGTGCATTCAACAAGCTTCGAGAGTGGTGGCCGGAGAGATCACTCACTCTTGAGCGGCAGTTTGTGTTGAAAGATCTGAATAGATATACAACCCAAATGTGTTAAGACAACTTCGGGAAAGAAAATGGTGGAAATGGTTCAAGAAAAGCATATTGGATGCCAAGGGCACTTAGACTGGGAGTTCTACGCCAATGTGGTGCACATCAAGAAGGGGACTAAGGTGACTAAGGTGAGGAACTTGAAAGTACGATTTGATCAGACCACAATGAACACTTATTTAGGGCTCGGGGATATGGAGTCGGTACAATATTTAGAGAAGTTCGCAATGGGTGATGCAGCTCGCCCTTGGCTAGCTGAGATACTAGCAGCTCCAGGACCACCACCACCATGGATCACAGCAGGGGTTCCCATTCAGCGGAACACCCTCAACTTTGAAGCAAAAGGCTGGCAAACATTTGTGTGCAGTTTCATAGACCCAAGCCGAAATGAAAACAATCTCCCAATACCTCGGGCAGTCCTAGTTTCTTCCATAACGGCCGGGTACCCAATCAATATAGGTGCCATCATGTCGGCCAACATGTCTCTGGTTGTCAGGCACGGTGAAAGCTCCTATCCATATCCCAACACTATCATGGAGTATGTCACAGATGTGGGGTGACGCCTAGCATGATCGAAAATACGGGACAATCTAACCTCAGAAGCATCAGATATTTAGTTTGCCCGAGTGTTAGCGGCTTCAGCGTAAGCTCGGTAGGAGGCCACGAGCACCTCTGCCTCGGATGTGGCTCTTGCAAGCTCAGCGGCCAACCGAGTCTCGAGCTCTTCAATCTTCCAATTTATTCCAGTCGGTACTAATTATTCTTCAAAGCAGCTGGCTGAAATTTATATCTGTGAGATTGTTTGGCTACACGGTGTGTCGGTGTCCATCATTTTAGATCGGGTCATGCAGTTTACATCATAGTTTTGGAGAGCAGTGCAGCGAGAATTGGGCACACAAGTTCAGTTAAGTACAGCATTTCACCCTCAAACAGACGGGCAGTCCGAGCGCACTATTCAGATATTGGAGGATATGATACGCGTTTGTGTCATTGATTTTAGAGGTTCTTGGGATAAATTTCTGCCACTAGCGGAGTTTGCTTACAATAACAGCTACCAGTCAAGTATACAGATGGCTCCATATAAGGCATTATATGGGAGACGGTGTCGATGTCCGGTTGGTTGGTTTGAGCCGGGTGAGGCTAGGCTATTGGGTACTGACTTGGTTCAGGATGCTTTAGAGAAGGTCAAAGTGATTCAGGAACGGCTTCGCATGGCACAGTTTAGACAGAAGAGTTATGCCGACAGGAAGGTTCGTGATATTTTTCACATGGTTGGGGAGAAGGTTATGCTCAAGATTTCACCCATGAAGGGTGTTTTGAGGTTCGGGAGGAAGGGCAAGATGAAGGAATTCGGAGTGAAATGAGACACTTAGTCTCATAATTGAAAATTGTAAATTAGAAAAGTGACCGAATATGAACCTATGTGTAAACGACCTCGGATTTGAATTTTGATGATTCTGATAGCTCCGTATGGTGACTTTGGATTTAGAAGCATTTCCAGAAAATTATTTAGAGGTCCGTAGAGGAATTAGGCTTGAAATGTCAAAAGTTAAATATTTGGAAAGTTTAACCGGGGGTTGACTTTTTGATATCGAGACTGAAATCCGATTCTGAAAATTATAATAGGTCTGTTATGTCATTTATGACTTGTGTGCAAAATTTGAGGTCAATCAGACGTGATTTGATAGGTTCCGGAGCCATTTGTAGAAATTAAAATTTTCAAAGTTCATTTGGCTTGAATTGGGGTGTAATTCATGGTTTTAGCGTTGTTTGAGGTGATTTGAGGGTTCGACTAAGTTCGTATGATGTTTTAGTACTTGTTGGTATATTTAGTTGAGGTCCCGAGGGGCTCTGGTGAGTTTTGGATGGTTAACGGATCAAAAATTTGGACTTGAACAACTGTTGGAATTTTCTGATATCTTATGTTGTTTTCCTTCTACGCGATCGCGTGAATGTGTCTGCGATCGCGTAGGCTTAGTTGGTCAGTGGAGGTTTTTGTTCTACGCGATTGCGTGGGGATATCAGCAGTCGCGTAGGTTTAATAATAGGCAGTGATATTTTGTGCTTCACGTTCGTGTGAAGCGAGACACGATCGCATAGTTATGTGAGGTTGTTATTCGTGAACGCGTGAAGAAGGTCGCGTTCGCGTAGAGGAAATCGGGTAGAAATGGAAATCATGCATTTGTGCTTCGCGATCGCGTGGTTAGGTCCGCAATCACATAGGTCTGTGATGTTGTACATCGCGATCGCGTGGGAAAGTCCGCGATCGCGTAGAGTTAAATCTGGGCGATGGAAAATTGTTCTTCGCGATCGCGTGAGAATGTTCGCGATCGCGTAGAGCAAATGTCTGGGCAGAAAGTTTAAGTTCTAAAAATGGGACTTCGTCCCATTTTTGACGGATTGGAGCTCGGGAAGAGGCGATATTTGGGAGACTTTCAGAGAAAACAACGGGGTAAGTGTTCTGAACTCAACATTAGTTAAATTACCCGAATCCATGGTTGTTTTTAACATTTAATCAGTAAATTAAGTTGGAAAATTGAGAAAACCCTCTTAGCTTAATTTGGAGATTTGAGGGTCGAGTTATGTCGGATTTGAGTAAAATTTATATGGTTGGACTCATGGTTGAATGAGCGTTCATATTTTGTAACTTTTGTTAGGTTCTGAGACGTGGGCCCCACTGACGAGTTTTGAGCTAATTTCGGATTTTTATGAAAAATTAGTATTTTCTTATGAAATGAATTCCAATAAATTTTATTAACTGAAACAAATTATTTGTGACTAGATTCTAGACTTTCGAAGACCAATTCTCGTGGCAAGGGCATAGCGGAATAAAGAATTACACGGTTTGAGGTAAGTAACTGTTTTAAATCTAGTCCTGAGGGTATGAAACCCCGGATTTTTGTATCATGTGATTATTTTGGAGGTGACGCACATGCTAGGTGATAGTCTTGTGGGCGTGCACCGAGTGGATTGTGACTTGGTTTGTCCCGTGAAACTATAAAGTTGAATAATTTATTGTTAGCTATATGCTCTCCATGTGTTGCGGAAATTTGACTGTAAGACATGTTAGAAACCATGTTTAGACTATATGTTGGTATTGTTAGGACCCACAAAGGTCGTGTACATGTTGATTATTGTTTGGTACTCAGTCACAGTTTACTTATTTATTTTATCTCAGTCTCTATTGTTCATTATTTATGCATCATATCATTGTTGTTTGGGTTGATTTAATGATTATTGAGAGCTTGAGAGACTGGAGAGATTTATGACTGAGTGAGTCTGAGGGCCTGATTGTGAGATATTGATACTATAGCACGTGAGTTGTCCGTGCAGCACGTGAGTTGGCCGTGCGGATCTAAATATTGATACTATAGCATGTGAGTTATCCGTGCAGCATGTGAGTTGGCCGTGCGGATCCAGATATTGATACTATGGCACGTGAGTTATCTGTGCAGCACGTGAGTTGGCCATGCAGATTATAGCGCTTGGGCTGTAGGAGCCCCTCTGGAGTCTGTACACCCCCAGTAAGTGCGGGTACCCATTGAGTGTGAGTGCTGAGGGCTAAGAGCCGAGTGGTTGAGCTGTTATGACGAGTTGAGTATCGGTTGCCTGAGAGGCTGTACTTGCTTTTCATTTGTTGTTGCACTTAGTTGCTATCTGTCATTGTTGTGAAATTCTCTGAAAGAGTTTATATCCGGATTACATGAACTTGAACTGTATAAAATTGATTTGACTTAAACTATCGGATTTGAAAGCATGTTTATTCCTTGCTGGAATTACTAGAAATGAACTGTAACTGTGTAGCTCGTCATTATCTTCAGTTTCTTATTTATTATTGTTACTTGCTGAGTTGATTGCACTCATACTACACCTTGCACTTTGTGTGCAGATTCAGGTATTCCCGGACATAGCGGGTGTTAATTCTCCAGCACAGTTGAGTTTTCGTAGATTCAGAGGTAGCTGCCGTCTTTCGCAGACCTTGTCTCTCTTTCCCTATCTCTTTGTTACTGTATTTGGCCTCAGATTATCATAGACCATATTTTCCAGACTTGTATTCATAATAGAATGCTCATGTACTCAGTGACACCAGGTTTTGGGGAGTGTTCTTATCAGTATTTGTGGGAAATTTGTATTGTATTTAATTATTGTATTTTCAAACTTAAAGAGAAATTGTGATTTATGGAGATTATCGGCTTGCCTATTATTGAGATAGGCACCATCACGACAGGTTTGGATTTTGGGTCGTGACAAGTTGGTATTAGAACTTTAGGTGACATAGGTCTCACGAGTCATATGCAGGTTTAGTAGTCTTGCGGATCGGTACAGAGACGTCTGTACTTCTCTTCGAGAGGCTGCTGAACACTTAGGAAAATTTCACTTTCTTTTATTCTGTCGTGCAAATTTGTTGACTCCGAAAACTAAATTTTTGTTATTTTATTCTCTCACAGATGGTGAGGACACGTACTACCGGATTGGATGATCAGCCACCAGTTAGGGCAGTGAGAGGCCTGGGCCATGGTGGAGGCCGGGGTCGTGGTAGAGGTCGGGGCCGAGGTAGAGGTCGAGGTGTAGCTCGTACCACAGTTGGACCCGCACCTATAGTACCACCAGTGTCTCCAGGCCAGGAGAAGATTCTAGATATAACTGAGCCGACAGGACCAACTCAGGCACCAGCTGTGCCTATTGAGATTCCAGGTCTTCAGGAGACTTTGGCCCAGATATTGACAGTTTCCACTGGTCTTGCTCAGGTGGTTTCTGCTCAGGCCACACATGCCACTTCTCAGGTCGGTGGAGGTACTCATACCCTTGTTGCCTGTACTCCAGATCAGGTAGTACAGGGACTTCAGATAACGGGTCCAATACTAGCCCAGTCAGCTGTAGCTGCTCAGGTCCCGGTAGTTCCTGTTATGGAAGATGATGAGCAGAGGAGACTTGAGAGATTTGAGAGGCTCCGACCTTCACTATTTAGCGGTACTGAGTCAGAGGATGCTCAGGGTTTTCTAGATAGGTGTCAGCGGATGCTTCAGACAGCGGGTATTCCAGAGACTAGTGGGGTCTCGTTCACTACTTTTCAGTTTTCTAGGGCTGACTTCAGATGGTGGGAGGCTTATGAGAGGCGTAGTCCAGTTGGTGCAGTACCACTTACATGGCAGGAATTCTCCGTTCTCTTTTTGGAGAAGTTCGTGCCGTAGTCTCGCAGAGAGGAGCTGCGCAGACAGTTTGAGCAGTTATGTCAGGATGCCATGTATGTAATGCAGAGTGAGATGAGATTTTCTGAGTTGGCTAGTCATACAGTCTGGTTGATTCCCACTGATAGGGAGAGGATTAGAAGGTTCATTGATGGCCTCACATATCAGCTGCGGTTACTTATGACTAGGGAGAGAGTGTCTATTGCTACTTTTGATGAGGTAGTTGATATTACTCGGCAGATAGGGATGGTTCGTATCCAGGAACATGGAGAGAGGGAGGCTAAGAGACCTCGTGGTCCAGGTGATTACAGCGGTGTTCCTTCAGGGGGTCAGTTTTACCGCGGTAGGAGTCGTTCTTACAGACACGCTCAGACGGGTCGTCCAGCTCATCGTGGAGCATCAGCTAGCCACAGTTCTTACAGTGCTCACTCAGGACAGTCTTCATTCAGTGCACTACCAGCGCAGAGTTTTCATCATTCTTCGTCCGCTCAGGCTTCTACAGGTAATTCCTCGGGATATCAGGAGCAGCAGTTTCGTCAGAGGAGGGGTTGTTTCGAGTGCGAGGAATTTGGTCATTTCAAGAGAGTGTCCTAGGCTGTTGAGTGGGGATCCACAGCAGAGTCCTCGACTGAGGGCACCAGCACCAGCAGTCCCACCACCCGCCCAGCCAGCTCGGGTGGGGGTCAGGCAGTTAGGGGTCGCCCAAGAGGGGGAGGCCGATCAGGTGGCGGTCAGGCTCGATTCTATGCTTTTCCTGCCAGGCTAGATGTTGTTGCTTCAGATGTAGTGATCACAGGTATTGTTTCAGTGGGCCACAAAGAGGCTTCTATATTATTTGACCCTGGTTCCACTTATTCTCATATATTTCTCATTATCTGGATATGCCCTATGAGTCCTTAGTTTCACCTATTTGTATATCTACACCGGCGGGCGATATTATTACTGTGGACCGTATGTATCGGTCGTGTATGGTATCTACTGGGGAACTGGAGACTAGGGTTGATCTCTTATTACTCGGTATGGTTGATTTCGATGTAATACTAGGTATGGATTGGTTGTCTCCATGTCATGCTATTTTGGGCTGTTATGCAAACATTATGACGTTGACGATGCCGGGGTTGCCGAAGGTTGAATGGAGGGGTTCTCTAGAGTTTGTTCCTAGCAAGGTAATTTCTTATTTGAAGACCCAACGTATGGTTGGAAAGGGATGTTTGTCATATTTGGCCTTTGTGAGAGATGTTGATGCAGATACTCCTATTATTGATTCAGTGCCGGTCATGCGAGACTTTCCAGACGTATTTCCTGCAGATCTGTCAGGTATGTCACCCGACAAGGATATTAATTTCATTATTGACTTGGTGCAGGGAACTTAACCCATTTCTATTCCTCTGTATCGTATGGCACCAACTGAGTTAAAAGAATTGAAAGAGCAACTTCATGAACTCCTTAAAGGGGGGTTTATTAGGCCTAGTGTGTCATCTTGGGGTGCACCGGTTCTGTTTGTGAAGAAGAAAGATGGTACTATATGGATGTACATTGATTATAGGCAGTTGAACAAGGTTACAATCAAGAATAAATATCCTTTGCCGTGTATTGATGACTTATTTGACCAGCTTCAGGAAGCGAGGGTGTTCTCTAAAATTGATTTGAGATTAGGGTATCACCAGTTGAAAATTCGGGATTCGGATATTCTAAAGACAGCATTCAGAACTCGTTATGGACACTATGAATTTCTTGTGATGTCATTTGGGCTAACCAATGCCCTAGCAGCATTTATGCATTTGATGAATATTGTATTCCAACCGTATCTTGATTTATTTATCGTAGTATTTATTGATCATATTCTGGTGTACTCACGTAGCCACGAGGAGCATGCACAACGCTTGGGTAATTTATTATAGAGGCTGAGAGAGGAGAGACTTTATGCCAAATTCTCTAAGTGTGAGTTCTGGCTTAATTCAGTGGCATTCTTGGGACATATAGTGTCCAGTGAAGGAATTAAGGTCGATCCGAAGAAAATAGAGGCAGTTCAGAGTTGGCCCAGGCCATCTTCAGTTACTGAGATTCGGAGTTTTCTCGGTTTGGCCGGTTATTATCATCGCTTCGTGGAGGGTTTCTCGTCTATTGCATCGCCTATGACTAAATTGACCAGAAAGGTGCTCCATTCAGGCGGTCGGATGAGTGTGAAGAGAGCTTTCAAAAGCTCAAAATAGCTTTGACTACAGCTCCATTATTGGTGTTACCTACAGGTTCAGAGTCTTATACTGTGTATTGTGACGCGTCGCGTATTGGTCTCAGCGCAGTGCTGATGCAAGACGGTAGGGTGATTTCCTATGCGTCCAGAGAGTTAAAGGTACATGAGAAGAATTACCCGGTCCATAATCTTGAGTTAGCAGCTATTGTTCATGCCTTGAAAATTTTGCGGGATTACTTGTACGGTGTCCAGTGTGAGGTATATACCGATCATCGGAGTCTACAACATTTGTTTAAATAGAAGGATCTTGATTTCCGGCAGAGAAGGTGGTTAGAGTTGCTTAAGGATTATGATATCACCATCCTTTATCATCCCGGAAAGGCCAATGTAGTGGCCGATGCCTTGAGTCATAAGACAGAGAGTTTGGGCAGCTTAGCATACTTACCAGTTGTCACGACCCAACTGGAGGGTCATGACTAGCACCCGGGCCATACTTGCCGAGCACCAAC
>AWOL01S0009464.1:9367-57419 GCA_000715115.1 Nicotiana otophora | reverse complement strand
GTTTGGGCGGTGCAATTGAGATTTGAGTAGAGTGGATGACTCTCGAGAAGGTTCTAATGGATTAAAGATTTATATGTGGCAATTGAGAATTTTTCGGATTTGTATATGGCTAAGATCTAGGATTTGCATCAGATGGTGTCGAGACTCGCAGTATTTCTGTATCATTATGGATTCTATATTTCAGTATCATAAAGATTAAGAAAACGACTTTAGATTCACATAAGGTCTCTTTAAAGTGGGTATCTCAGATGCGGTATTCTAGGTGTTTAAATGGGAATGCAGCGACTTATGGGCCTTAGAGCAATGTGGTTTTATGCTAGGATCTCTCGTGGTGAGCGTTGAGTTAAGGGTTGAAGTGTGCTAGCAAAGTGAAGTGTTAACTTAAAGGCAATTTAGAAGAAACTCGAAAGAAATAGGACAGCTTGGTAGTAGGTTGGATCAGTATGGTAATGGTATACTCGATTCTTTTGCTTCTTACGATGTGATGATGATTTACATGTGTTTTGTGGCAATACTCCTGGGTTTAGGGACCTGCGTGACTTGGTTGAGTTAGAGGACTCAGTTCTGATGGCTTAATTATGTGCATATGGATTTCGTAGAGTTCTCGATGATTTTTACCATGAATTGAGATGGATATTTTCTACCGGCATGAGGATTATGTTGCGTACTGTGATTTTCTCCTGGATGGGATAAAGTAGAAGGTTTTAGTTAATTGAGTATGTATTCTGCTTGTGNCGTTCGGCCCGTTTGGGCGGTGCAATTGAGATTTGAGTAGAGTGGATGACTCTCGAGAAGGTTCTAATGGATTAAAGATTTATATGTGGCAATTGAGAATTTTTCGGATTTGTATATGGCTAAGATCTAGGATTTGCATCAGATGGTGTCGAGACTCGCAGTATTTCTGTATCATTATGGATTCTATATTTCAGTATCATAAAGATTAAGAAAACGACTTTAGATTCACATAAGGTCTCTTTAAAGTGGGTATCTCAGATGCGGTATTCTAGGTGTTTAAATGGGAATGCAGCGACTTATGGGCCTTAGAGCAATGTGGTTTTATGCTAGGATCTCTCGTGGTGAGCGTTGAGTTAAGGGTTGAAGTGTGCTAGCAAAGTGAAGTGTTAACTTAAAGGCAATTTAGAAGAAACTCGAAAGAAATAGGACAGCTTGGTAGTAGGTTGGATCAGTATGGTAATGGTATACTCGATTCTTTTGCTTCTTACGATGTGATGATGATTTACATGTGTTTTGTGGCAATACTCCTGGGTTTAGGGACCTGCGTGACTTGGTTGAGTTAGAGGACTCAGTTCTGATGGCTTAATTATGTGCATATGGATTTCGTAGAGTTCTCGATGATTTTTACCATGAATTGAGATGGATATTTTCTACCGGCATGAGGATTATGTTGCGTACTGTGATTTTCTCCTGGATGGGATAAAGTAGAAGGTTTTAGTTAATTGAGTATGTATTCTGCTTGTGACTTAGAGTTTATAATGAGGTTCTCATATTTTCATATGATGGCCTGATAAAGGCGGTGCATGGTGTGAGATTGGGATTTGCATGTGCAAGTATATGGTTCAGTTTCAAAAAGAAGGTCATTAGTTTATGCAGCACAGACGATTTCAGATGGTGAGAAAAATGTTGGCACTATTTGGTATTACCTGAGAAGAGTGTACATTCAGAAGGCGCACTGAGTTTTGACTTACGGATGCCTCATGGTATTGCGGTACTCGCTTGGTTAATCGACTGCTGATATTCAAATTTTTGCTATGTGGCACATAAGAATTACAGAGGTATTCCTTGTGGGATGATCGTGTATGAGAGATGCGTTAGATATTCGAGTGGTGGAGTTAGTATCAGCTATGGTGATTCGTATGTTCTATGGATTTGGAGACTGGGAGTTCTTAGAAGTAGATTGTTTCGTGGTTGTGGACTATGAAGATGTGGCCAAAGTTAGCTAGCTGGTAGTATGTGTTATAGTTAGGTCATTGTGGACTTTTGGAGGATTATTTATCTATCTAGGGATGACTGGAGTTGATTTAGGGGTCCATTGGTATGCCCAATAAGGATGTGTATTCTACACCGGGTCGGATTTGTTGACTCGGCACGGTTAGTATGAGGGGTGAGTCATTCGGTTAGAGTTAAGCTTCTTCATGTTCTGATATGTTCTATGCGTTCCTCTTCTATGCTACGAGGGGTTGTGATTCGTGGGTTATGTGCACACATGGAGCGGTTCTGTTTGGGCCTTGTAGCGGAATTCAAGCGAGATGGTGATTGGGGTGTGGAATGGTTGATTGCGCCTTCGTTATGGTCTTTCTAGGTTGTGGTATAATGTGTTATTTGCTTCTCCATGGTTATGGTCATGCACTTCGTGTACTTGATATCGAATTGCGTGTGGTTGTTGATTTTGAGCATTGTGGCTTGAGGTATTTCATATAGCGGAGTTATGTTGGGATATGATCCTTTGTGTTAGATTCATGTCTCTTGGTTCTACTACACATGATGGGTTCATAGCATTGCGGTTGTGGTGGTACTTGTTGAGCTTGCGGGACAGTTCTCTCATGTGAGTCATTTTCCATTTTTGTGTGCATCTGAATTGTTGCTTATTGGTGCACGGATTGCACGTTTTGTGGATTTAGGTTGTATTGGTGTAACATATCAATAGAATGGTTGTGTTTGATAGGATGAGGTCATTGGACCTAGAATGGGTACTATCGGATTTGATTACATTATGTATGGAGAAATAATATCGGAAGTCGGCTTATGATTTGATTTTGGTTCTTGTCAGACGAGAGAGGGCTCCATGACTTGTTGATCTGATGAGTGGTTATGAGTTTCTGTATGTTGCTTTCATTATCGGAAGTATACGAAGGTTTTGAATGAGGTTTTATTTGATATGAGGTTTATTACCGGTATCGGGTTTATTTTGAGCAGCTACTGTGATCGAGAATTATTGCTATGAGTATGCGAGTTGTGTGGTACATCAGGTGATTATGTCTTGGGTTATGGTTATGACTTGATACAGCTTGTTCAGACTTATACAGTGTGTAGATGCAAGATTCGAATCTTGTAAGGAATTTCGGATGTTGGATATTGGGTTCTGAGGCTTATGAGCTAAGGTTGAATTAAGGATCTTCAGTTATGTTGTGTTGTCAGACTTATATGGGTTGGGGTGACATGGGATCACCCCCCGGGTACGTGCATGGTAAGACTGCATGATGATTTGAAGGCTTTGGAACGACTCTTAGCACGTTCGAGGACGAACGTATGTTTAAGTGGGGGAGGATGAAACGACCCGACCGGTCGTTTAGAGCATTTGCACTTCCCTTGATGGTTTGAGGGCATGCGTAGCTCCGTATAATGTATTATGACTTGTGTATCTTCGGTTTTGATTTTGGGGTGATTCGTAATTAGTTTGGAAGAATGAATCTTCATGTTTGAAGCTTTAAGTTGGAAGAGTTACCAAGTTTGACTTTTGAGTATTTGACCTAGGATCGGAGTTTTGATGGTTCCGTTAAGTCCGGATGGTGATTTTGGACTTAGGTGTATGCCCGGATTTGTATTTGGATATTTCTAGAAGGTTTCGGCACTCATTGGCGAAAGTTGGAAATTTAAAGGTTTGGAATGTTCATAAGTTTGACCGAGAGTCGACTTCGATATTATCGGGTCAGATTGTTGTTCCGGGAGTTGGAATAGGTTCGATATGTCATTTGAAACTTATATCCAAAATTTGGGTTCATTCCAGATTAGATAGTCTTGAATCGGACGCTTGGTACGAAGATTGAAGTTTATGAACTTAAGAGATTGATCTTGATCGACGATTCATGGTTGTGATGTTGTTATGTGTGATTTGAGGCCTCGAATAGGCTCGTGTTATGTTTTGGGACTTGTTGATATATTCGGGCGGGGTTCCAAGGAGCTCGAGTGAGTTTCGGGGTGGTTTCGGACCATTTCTAAACCAGTTTTAGCTGCTGGTTTTTGGCTATAGGGGTGTACATTGCGATCGCGTAGAAATGGTCGCGATCGCGAAGAGTAAAATAGGAAACATGAACCTGTGAATCGCGATCACTGAAGCCTTTTCACGATCGCGTAGAAGAAAATTTTGTTGTCACTGACCCGACTTTGGAAGATTATATCTCGCAATCTATAAGGAATTTGGAGATGATCCAAAAATAAAAGTTGTATCCCTTTGTGTCTAGTTTTTGGAGTTTTATAATAAAAGTTATGGCTGATATTACAGGCTATCTGAGAAGAGTTGGAAGGGTTAATGGAAGTTTGTTCATCGCGATCGCGGGGAAATGGTCGCGATCGCATAGGGTAAACATTGTCCTGGAAAATTTTATATTCGTGATCATGTGGTTTGTGACCGCGATCGCGAAGGGAACCTCTAGAACAGTTTACAAAGTACTCTATTTCGAAGGCCTTGGTCATTTTATCATATTTTGAGCTATGGAGATCGGATTTGGGCGATGTTGGAGGCGATTTTCACCACACGGATTGGGGTAAGTGTTTTCTACTCGGTTTGGATTATATTTCATGAATCTACCTTCGATTTTGGCATTTGGATTATGAATTTTAAAGAGAAATTGAGGTTTTTTGACTAAAATTTCATAAAGCAAATTTTTGAGTTTTGAACATCGATTCGGAGTCGGATTCGAGAGAAACTAGTATGGTTGGACTCGTAATTGAATGGATTGACGGATTTTGTGAATTTTATCGGGTTCCGAGGTACGGGGCCGTATTTGACGTTTTGGTTGACTTTGGGGCTTTGATTAAAGATTCAACCTTTATTGATTGGGTTTGTTTCCTTTGGCATTGTTTTATGTTCTTGAGTTGCTTTTGGCTAGTTTCTAGCCGTTTGGAGGTCGATACGCGCGCGATAGCATTTCTAGAGTATTGTTTGGCTTGCTCAGTATTGTTTTGCCTTCTTTAAGGTAAGAATCCTATTTAAACTTAGTTGAGGCACTAGTTGCCTGAATTATTTGTGATAGCTACGTGCTATGGGTGCGCATATGTGTGGGGTTTGAACCCATGTGCTGGCACCGGGGTATTTATGCATGCTCGGGGTAGTACTTTGGCTATGATATGCCTAGAGTTGACTGTTAAGCCTTAAGCTATAATGTTTCTCATATTTGTATCACTGTTGTGGACTATTTGAGCCATGTTTGAGGTTATGAAGAGGCTAATTCCGGGAATAAACTTGGTAATTGTTATTTCCATGATAAATTGCCGATTTGAGCTATGATAGCACACATTGCACATGCCTACACTTTAGCATGTAATTATACCAGTACAGGAGCATGAAATCTGATATTTACCCATCATATACATGTGTTCTTGTATACTTACTTCTATGTAATATGATTTGGATTGGATGCATGTGACCACGTCAGGGGAGTGTGTTGATATGCATGTGACCACGCTAGGAAGATTGTGTTGATATGCATGTGACCACACCGGGCAGATTGTGTTGATATGCTTGTGACCACGCCTATGACCATGTCGGGCGAATTATGATATTAACACATGAGGTGTACGTGCGGATTGATATTATTAGCACGTGAGTTGTCCGTGCAGCACGCGAGTTGTCCGTGCGGATCCAGATATTGATATTATAGCACGTGAGTTGTCCGTGTAGCATGTGAGTTATCCGTGCAGCACGTGAGTTGTCCGTGCAGCGTGCGGGTACGGATCTATCCCCCTAGGGTCACCCTCTCATGTTTCTCTCTTGATGGTGTACACGTGGATTGTGAGAAACTGACGGGTTTCTGGTTGATGTGAGCTCTGGGAGAGCTAGTTACTGTTGTTGGATCGGGTTGCGCGCCGCAACGGGATGATATTTGGTTATTGCATGCCATCTTTACTTGTAATTTCTTTAACTGTTTACCTGATTTACTTGCATATTTTCCTTATATGCTGGATTGTTGACTGAGCAGAACACTTTAAAAATAAAGAATTGTGAGCATCAAAGTGGTTTTACCTGAGATTTCCTGATTTGATCATATATTAATTCTATCCTTGTTGAAATTATGAATTGCACAGGTGTTAGTGAGTATCATCTATAGTTCTTGATTTTTTTATCTCGTCGAGGTTAGTTAAGATACTTATTGAGTACATGGGGTCGGTTGTACTCGTACTACACTTCTGCACATTGCGTGCAGATCTTGGTGTTGATGCTTCTGGGTATGGCGGGAGCTGGCATCAAAGATGCACCTGTGTTCCGGTTTTGGCTATCACTTGTCCTTGGTAGCTTGAGATTCGGATTCTGTTCATTTACATTTCAAACAGATGTTGTAATTTTTCAATTCAGTTTTGTAAAAATCTAATTCTTAGTGGCTCGTGACTTGTACTACCAGTCTTTGGAAATTCTTTGTATAAAATTCAGTTATATTATCATTATTTCTCTCAGTAAATATCATTTGAATTGGATTGTTGTTAATTGGCTTACCTAGTGGGTTGAGTTAGGTGTCATCACGACTAGTTGGATTTTGGGTCGTGATAGAAAATGTCTCCTTCGACTAGCTGAGTTGCCAGTCGTTGCTCTAACTGCTAATCGGCGTGTTGTCTTTGAAACGCCTTAATCAGTAAGCTCTCTTTACCATTTCAGATTCTTCACTGTTTGATTTGTTCGTGCGTGTGTCACGACCCAAAATCCAACTAGTCGTAATGGCACCTAACCCAACTCGCTAGGTGAGCCAACTAACAACAATCCAATTCAAATGAGATCTACTGAGAAAAATAAATGATGAAGTAACTTTTATTCAACAACCCAAGGACTGGTAGTACAAATCATGAGCTTCTAAGACTTAGAGTTTACAAAGCTGGTATGAAATAAATACATCATCTATTCGAAATGTACATAAATAGATTTTTTATAAATCTAAAGCTGCCCTAAAAAAGAGACATCCATAACCGAACCGTAGGATTATCTTCAATGCCAGCTCCCACCATACACGGCAACATCCGCATCCAAAATCTGCACGCAAGGTGCAGAAGTGTAGTATGAGTACAACCAACCCCATGTACTCGATAATTAACAAACCTAATCGTAGGGTGAAAGCAGTGACGATCTTGGACAACGGTCAGAGTCCAACACCAATAGTCAAAAACAACTCATAACAATATAATAAAAGCAGTATAAGTAATAACTCAAGGATATGATGCTCATCATGTTTATAGTTACGAAAAATAGGCAAGCTTTTCAGGTATAACAGTAAAACCCAATTCTTTCACTGAAATCACCAAAATATGAGTAAATCCAAAACAAATGTGATTTTTCCCAAAAGAACTTTCAGCAACAGACAAGATATTTCATTCTTAGATAGCATGACGAAAGTACATCTTTATGCCTACATGTCAATGTGCATGTGAAGTCATGAATGTCACAAAACCGTGTGGCATGAGGAAATACATATGTATGCCTGTATGTCAAGTATGCATGTCAAATGAAATGCATCACATTGATGAACTCATGTACTCACACTCTCAGAGTACTCAATCTCACTATCTCGCACTCCCATTCATCACGTTCAATCACTCAGCACACTCAGTCACTCAGCATTGTACGGTACCTATGCTCACTGCTGGTATGTCAGACTCCGGAGGGGCGGATCTTGCCCAAGCGCTAATATAAGCCAACATAGCCTCCTACGGCATGCAGCCCGATCCCATCAATAATAATAAAGCCTATAAGTCCTGTTGTGGCTTACAACCCGATCCATATAATAATACAATATGGTCTGCTACGGCATGCAGTCCAATCCCATCATGAATCAATAAAACTTGTTGCGGCATGTAGCCCGATCCCATCAATATCACTCACAATCAGGCCCTCGGCCTCCGCTCAGTCATCAATCTCTCCAGTCTCTCGGGCTCACAAATCTCATGCCAATCAGCCCAAACAATGATAACATGATGTGACAACAATGATAACAGAGACTGGGATATGATATGCAAATGAATGAATATGACTGAGAATGTAATTGCAATTTAAGCAAATAACTCAACAGCAAAAATAAGCTAAGTGGGTCCAAATAGAATAAGTATATAACCTAAACATGATCTCTAATACGGATCACAACTCAGTTACTCTAGCACGTAGAAATTCCATGGATAGAAGCAAGCTGAGGTAACTATACACTACCACAGAATCAACCGAGTCATAATTCACACGGTGCATGCCCACACTCATGTCACCTATCATGTGCGCCACCTCAACCAAACACATAACGTATATATTCAGGGATTCATACCCTCAGCACCAAGTTTAGAAGTGTTACTTACCTCGAACAAGCCAAATCCAATACCAAGCAAGCCAAACAATACTCTAGAAATGCCATCCCGACCGTACCGACCTCCGAACAGCTCGACATTAGCCAAAAATAACACAAGAACATCAAATAATGCAAAAGAAAACAAACCCAATCGATAAAGGTGGAATCTTTAATCAAAAGCCCAAAGTCAACCAAAATGTTAAACACGGGCCCGAATCTCAGAATCCGACGAAACTCAAACAATCCGATAATCCCATCAATTACGAGTCCAACCATACTAGTTTCACTCAAATCTAACTCCGAATCGATGTTCAAAACTCAAAAATTCACTTTGTGAAATTTTAGATAAAACCCCCTAAATTTCACTTTGAAATCATCAATCAAATGCCAAAAAATGAAGATGGATTCATGAAATATAACCAAAACCGAGTATAGAACAATTATCCCAATCCATGTAGTGAACATCGCCTCCCAGATCGCCCAAATCCGAGCCCCTTAACTCAAAATATGACCCAATGAATAAACCCTCGATTTTATATGCTTCTGCCCAGTTGTTGTGCCTTGTTTCTTATGCCAAACAATCTCGAAACTCAATTTTGATGCCTCCAATGGATTCTTTATGAAATTCCTGTCAAGTTAGACTTTTGAATCACTCAATTTGACCTTATAATGAAGTAGATATGTTATTTTCAATAATTGGAAATAGTGCAGATTTTTAAATACGAATTTAGTGGTAATTTTGTAATTAATCTGCAAAATTTGGCAACTTAATTCCTAGTAAAATGACCATAAATTTCTCATACGATGTTCAAATTCGATAATTCTTTTTGCTATAACTCCGTAATTACGATACTGATCTAGTTCTTCAATAAACATAGAAATTGGACCTCATGTGCTGAATGTGGTATCATTTATGCTTGAAGAATCGACGTCGAAACATTTTTAAAAAATAAAGAGCGCAACACAACCCAAACTTATATGAAACTCACCCGAGCCCCTCGAAACCCCGTCCGAACATACTACCTCAGATAGATTTTGAGGGGTACCTAAAACCTTCCCCTTAGAATAACTAGTACCCTTACCCAAATTTCATCGGTTAGCAGACCATTTAGATAATAATCTTAAAACCCATAAGTACCTTAATATACCTTAAATTATTAGGTGACAATTCTCTTTTATCAACTTCAGATGAACCATCAGTTATATTTTATTTTGACTAGTGCAAAATAGGGTGTAACAACTATTGTGATCAGAAGTTATTGCCATGAGTACATGAGCTATGTGGTACATTGTGGTTATATCTTGGGATTATATTTATGTTTGATACAGCTTTTCGGGATTGATATAGTGTATATATACAAGAATTGGATCTAAGAGGGAGTTTCAAATGATGGAATTTGGTTCTTAGGATCGTAATCTAAGGTTGAAGGAAGAATCTTCAGTCGAATTGTGTTAATGGACTTATATGGATTGAGGTGGCATGGGATCCCACATGGGTGTTTATATGATGAGCTTATGCAATTATTTTATGGCTTTGGAACGACTCTTGGCACTTTCGAGGACGAACAAATGTTTAAGTGGGGAGAATATAATGATACGACCGGTTGAGCTTTAGCATTTCGTTCGGCGGTTTGAAACTTTGAGTATCTTCTTATAATATTTATGACTTATGTGCATGGTTGGTTTCGATGTTCTAGAGATTTAGGTTTGATTTGGAAAGGTGAATCTTAATTTAAAAGCTTAAAGTAACAAGAGTTGACCAAGGTTTGACTTTTGGGTAAATGATCTAGGAATCAGGATTTGATAGTTTCAGTAAGATTGTATGGTGATTTTGGACTTGGGCGTATATTCGGATTTAAATTTGGATGTTCCTAGAAGGTTTTGGCTCTCTTTATCGAAAGTTGGAAATTTGAAGAATTGGAGAGTTTATAAGTTTAAGCAAAAGTTTACTTTAGTATTATCGGATTCTTATTGTGGTTTTGAGACCTTTTATAGGTTCATTTAGTTAATTGGAACTTGTGTTCAAGGTTTGGTTATGATCCGGAATGTCTAAGTGTGATTCGACAGAGTTCGGTGAAGTTAAAATTTGCAAGTTAAGAGAATGATTTTGATCTTCGATTCGTAGTTTTGATGTTATTTGTGGTGTTTTGAGAATTTGTATATGTTTGTATATTGTATTTGCACTTGTTGGTATTATTGGACGCGATCCCGAGGGTCTCGGGTGTATTTCGGGATGGTTTCGGACCATTTCTATGTGTTTTGGAGCAGATGAGTTGCTGGTGTTTTGCAGTGTTTCACGATCGCAGAGCTAGGCTCGCGATCACGGAGAAGGATTTGGCAAGATGGGGCTGTTTTCTTTATTTTCGCATGGGTTTATTCACGTCCGCATACTGTCAGCATAATGGTCTACGTGTTTGCGTGTCTTTGGTCACGTCCGCGTAGAGGGAGAGCGTGACTGGTATTTGGTCATCGCGTTTGCGGCTGGTCAGATGTGTCCACAATTTTGTGGGAGTAGCAAACCTTTGCGGTCGCATGGGATCTTTCATGATCGCATAGTGTATTTCTTGGGTAGCAGCATTTTGTGCTTTGTGAATGTGAGGCTTGTGCCGCATTCGTGAAGGGTACTTCTGGGCAGATTATTTAAGATGTTATTTTTGGACTTTCAGTGCAAAAAACGGTCACATTCAGTGCAAAAACATGTAACCAAAGGCTTGTGCTTAAAGATCTTTATGTATCCCTAACAAAAGAAACTGTGCATTGTCACGGTCAGACATTTGCTATTTGAATTCTCACTGAGATAAGAAAGTATTGTATCTAAAGAAAATGAAGCAAAAATATGCTTATTCAACAAGTAACCCATGGATTTGGTTATTTTGTATTTTCTTTGATCAATCATGATAAAATGGGAGCAGTTGGCAATGAATGACACGGGACTTGACTAAAACACAAGGGTAGTGTTGTACCTTAATTTTTATTTAGTTATCCAATGAATATGAATTAGTTTTGTTAAACATGTGATAGCAGCATATTGAAAGTACAAAAGGGGGTGAATTGTCGATTTTCCTTTTTTGTATCCTAAATAGTTTACTAGTTTCCTAATTAGTCGGCTGAAGGTAAGAACAAAATATAAATAAAGCAGAAATACAATACAGGAATTAAAGACACTAGGATTTTTATACTGGTTCGGATTCAATGTGAATCCTACGTCCAGTCTCCTTGGGTTGAAAGGGTATTCTCTTTCTGTATTTGAAGTTTTTCGATACAAGAGGGTTGATGTAGCTTTACATCAAAAACTTAGTCACTATGTTACTTCTCGCTTCTTGATACAATGCCTCGCCAGTGTTTTTCTCTCTTTCTTCTCTCACTAGTTACACAGTTATCTAGAGAGAAATACAATGCTTGTTTAATGGTTCGTTCAAAGTATGTTTGTTCCAAGCTATTGCAGTAGGTATTTATACTTCGTGAGGCCTTCATGACTTGTAAATCTTGAGAGATTGCAAACCCAAGGGAGTTGATCTCAGAAAGGAATCGTAGATTGATTCTTTCCAAGAATAGAATATTTCTTAAANCCCAAGGGAGTTGATCTCAGAAAGGAATCGTAGATTGATTCTTTCCAAGAATAGAATATTTCTTCTGTTGATTTGCCTTGACTTGTGGTCTTGATTTGACTCTTCCTTTGTTGAGTGGATATTCCCATTATTTGAAATATCAAATAAAATCCTTTGATTTCGGCNAAATTTGCAAGTTAAGAGAATGATTTTGATCTTCGATTCGTAGTTTTGATGTTATTTGTGGTGTTTTGAGAATTTGTATATGTTTGTATATTGTATTTGCACTTGTTGGTATTATTGGACGCGATCCCGAGGGTCTCGGGTGTATTTCGGGATGGTTTCGGACCATTTCTATGTGTTTTGGAGCAGATGAGTTGCTGGTGTTTTGCAGTGTTTCACGATCGCAGAGCTAGGCTCGCGATCACGGAGAAGGATTTGGCAAGATGGGGCTGTTTTCTTTATTTTCGCATGGGTTTATTCACGTCCGCATACTGTCAGCATAATGGTCTACGTGTTTGCGTGTCTTTGGTCACGTCCGCGTAGAGGGAGAGCGTGACTGGTATTTGGTCATCGCGTTTGCGGCTGGTCAGATGTGTCCACAATTTTGTGGGAGTAGCAAACCTTTGCGGTCGCATGGGATCTTTCATGATCGCATAGTGTATTTCTTGGGTAGCAGCATTTTGTGCTTTGTGAATGTGAGGCTTGTGCCGCATTCGTGAAGGGTACTTCTGGGCAGATTATTTAAGATGTTATTTTTGGACTTTCAGTGCAAAAAACGGTCACATTCAGTGCAAAAACATGTAACCAAAGGCTTGTGCTTAAAGATCTTTATGTATCCCTAACAAAAGAAACTGTGCATTGTCACGGTCAGACATTTGCTATTTGAATTCTCACTGAGATAAGAAAGTATTGTATCTAAAGAAAATGAAGCAAAAATATGCTTATTCAACAAGTAACCCATGGATTTGGTTATTTTGTATTTTCTTTGATCAATCATGATAAAATGGGAGCAGTTGGCAATGAATGACACGGGACTTGACTAAAACACAAGGGTAGTGTTGTACCTTAATTTTTATTTAGTTATCCAATGAATATGAATTAGTTTTGTTAAACATGTGATAGCAGCATATTGAAAGTACAAAAGGGGGTGAATTGTCGATTTTCCTTTTTTGTATCCTAAATAGTTTACTAGTTTCCTAATTAGTCGGCTGAAGGTAAGAACAAAATATAAATAAAGCAGAAATACAATACAGGAATTAAAGACACTAGGATTTTTATACTGGTTCGGATTCAATGTGAATCCTACGTCCAGTCTCCTTGGGTTGAAAGGGTATTCTCTTTCTGTATTTGAAGTTTTTCGATACAAGAGGGTTGATGTAGCTTTACATCAAAAACTTAGTCACTATGTTACTTCTCGCTTCTTGATACAATGCCTCGCCAGTGTTTTTCTCTCTTTCTTCTCTCACTAGTTACACAGTTATCTAGAGAGAAATACAATGCTTGTTTAATGGTTCGTTCAAAGTATGTTTGTTCCAAGCTATTGCAGTAGGTATTTATACTTCGTGAGGCCTTCATGACTTGTAAATCTTGAGAGATTGCAAACCCAAGGGAGTTGATCTCAGAAAGGAATCGTAGATTGATTCTTTCCAAGAATAGAATATTTCTTCTGTTGATTTGCCTTGACTTGTGGTCTTGATTTGACTCTTCCTTTGTTGAGTGGATATTCCCATTATTTGAAATATCAAATAAAATCCTTTGATTTCGGCTTCGATCGACTTCCTTACATGGAGGAATCTTCAGTGCATAATTTTGTGCCCTTGATTTCCTTTTATTGAGGTCCTTCCTATAATATCCTCCTTGATCTCATGCCAAATCCTTAATTGATTTTGCCTTTGATTTTCCGCTACTCCTTCCTTTTTCGTCTTGATTCTTTTATGCCTCTTTTCCACTGCTTAAGGAATTCTTCTGCACATAAAGAATAATTCGTTATTTTGCATCATTAAAATCAACTTAGATCTAACAAAATAACACTGTAATAGCATCAGTTTACATCCATGTTTATCAGTCGACTTAGAGTTTGTTGTAGTCGACTCACCCTCAATCTGTGTTTCTTGTCAGATGTATCTAGTCGACTCCCCCTCAGCTGGATATTCTATTGTGCAGTGATTTCAGTCGACTCTCCCTCGATTTTTTACTGAATGATGTACCTGCAAGTTTCTTAGAGACACAGAACATCTGCAAGAAAATTATCAAAACACAAAACACAGAACAGCCACCAATAACAGGGAATACAGGCCCTTAAAACTGTTTACTTTTCTCCCCTTTGGCATCAATAAAAACTTATAACCTACTTTAGCATGCAAAAACAAGAAGTAATTTTTCTAATAGTACAACACATGACTGAACCATCAGTCTCAAAAAAAGAAAAAAAATTGTTTTAAACAACCATGCATCAACGGCGCAAAAAAGTAGGTAAGGGTATTGCAAACAGCCTACTTGAGGTGATCAAAACCGGCATTCACTGTGACAGAGATCCCATAAATTCTATCGTGCACCTCTTTAAAAGCCTTTACTGCCTTTTTTGCAGTCTTGAGAATTTGCATTCGGATCTTGGACACGTCAGAGCCTGTCTCCTTTGCCACTCCATGGACATCTTGAATTGTACTTTGCATAGTGGTTAGAGAGTCCTTGATGACAGTCAATTTGTTGTTGATGGAGGCTAGCTTTTCTAAGAGATCAGGATCACCTGAACTGGGAAGAGACATAGTGATTTTCGCTTTTGAGTCAGAGGGGATATTCTTGGCTTCGCCTTTTTGCTTCTTTACCCAAGTTTCCTTTACAACAATATATCTGATGCTAGAAAATCCCCTGGAGTTGTAAGAATTGGTGACGGTGATATAGGGATAGTCGACTAGAGATATGTTGTTGGATTCTAGTAGATGGGTGATGACCAAAACATAGGGAAAACTCGTGGGATCATCGACATTCTCTATCATAAAATTGATGACTTAGAAAGACAACTTGACCTTGTGTTTAGTCAGAAGACAGTAGACTAGGAAGGTATCATGTTGGGAGAAGGTAAAGAAGGATCATGTTCTTGGAAGAAGAGTGGTTGCCACAATATGTGCTAAGACACGAGTTTCAAAACAAACATCACTAGTCCTAGTTGACTGGGAAGGAAATTAGAGGGTGACTCAGCTATACACCTTTTGCTTGATCAAAAGAGATTTCAAAATCCTCAAATGGTTTGAGGTAAAATGATGGTAACTCTATTATTAGAGGTGACTTTTAAAACATTCGAGGACGAATGTTCTTAAGTGGGGGAGAATGTAACACGCCAAAAAATTTCGAAGTACTTAAGCGCTATTAAGAAAGTTGATGTGCAACTAATTATATTATTTTGTGTATAGACAAGGACTATTATATTAATGATATTAATTGATTATGATAATATATGTATGATGTGCATTAAGAATGGTTTATGGTCTAAGAAGAGCCCCAAGGCTAAGTCAAGTTGAAACTTTTATGATGGGATAAAGTTTCAAGTGAGTTCGCAATGGTCCCTACTTCAAACGCATGCTGCTACAAAACTGTAACTAATTAAACAATGATCTACCTATCAAATTAAATCTCTTTGAGTCTAGTTTCCAACTCTTCAAACCGTTCGTCATTTGGACACTCCTACAAGAAGTTATGACCAAATTACCAAAGGCTCAAAAGATGAGATTATGCGACCAATTCTGCGATCACAGAATAATTATGCGATCGTGAAAGTGCTTCTGCGATCGCAAACTGGTCGCAGAATGGACCAGTACAGCCCATGTTTTGGCACCGATTATGCGGTGCATTTTGCGACCCGTATAGCCATTCTGCTGTCCATTATGCGACCGCAGACCTGCTTTCAGAGGGTTAATTTTTCTATTTTCATAACGCAACCCCATTTTGATAAAAAGGCTTTGGGGTTTATTTTGGGGAAATTATCTGAGATTTTTTAGAGAGAAGTGAGAGTGTTCTAGAAAGAGGAAGTAGATGAAGCATTTTGTTCATCAAGATCTTGTCTAAGCTTTGAAATCCAACAAGGAAATCTCACAAGTTCTTCATCTATGAGGTAAGGTTCCATACCCTAGTTTTCAATTTTTGATTTAGGTAGAAGATGGTTGATTAGGAGTATGATTCTTGGGTGTGAGAGTATTATTTATATATGTATGTACCAATAAGCTTTGTGGGAAGATTGTTGAGCTTAAATAAGTAAAGATTGGGTTGTAGAATGAAGCAAATCTTGTAGAAGAACCTTGTAGCAAACTTTGCACACCTAGTGTTTGATAAAATGCTCAAATGAGCTGAAACCATGAATACCTTCCTAATTTGTGTTCAATTCAGTTATGTCTCAAAATAGATTGGAATTGCTAGAATTTTCGGAACGTTGTAGTAATTTAAGGAGAGCTCAAAGCAAGGTATGTTGGCTAAACTACTATCTTATAATTGAATTCAATGATGTTCTCATAAGTTTCAAGTATGGTTGTCTCAAGTTCCTTATTCTATGTTCTGAATTGTTTCCAATAAATTTGATTGTCCCGAATAAGCAAAGTGTCGAGAATTATGTATTCAAAACATATTCTGAATGCTCCTATCATATTATGTTATCTTTTGGGAATGTGTTCAAGAATGATATGTGTATTAAAATGCTATGTCTTTGAGTTGCGTTTCAAATAAAGGTTATGATGCCAAATTGTGTGAGAAAACTCAATATGCTTGTCACGACCCAAACTGATGGGTCACGACGGGCACCCGGCACCTTACTAAATTGAGTACCAACGTAACGTATATTTCGTATGACGACCCAACATGATATAGAAATTTATGCATGTGACATACAGGCCTATAAGGCCGATATGATCATTTGTACACTCAAAACATAGGCCGACAAGGCCATACAATCTTTCGTATACATGACATATGTCTACAAGCCTCTAAGAGTACAAAAATGTCATAAGGCCGGGATAGGGCCTCGACATACCAATCAATATGTGTCCAATGCATACTGACCAAATAGGCAACTCCGGAGCAAATGGAGCACACCAACATCTTCCACTAAGCTGATAGCCTACTTGGAGGACTCTCGACCTGTCTATCGGGACCTGCGGGCATGAAACGTAGTGTCCCCAGGCAAAAGGAACGTCAGTATAAATAATGTACTGAGTATGTAAGAAATGAAAATCAGTAAATAATAAATATGAGAAATATGGAGTAAAAGACTCAACATGTAAGTCTGAATAACTCTGTGAATCAATAATATTTACAATGCCATGCATATGTGTATAATTGTTATACCATGCATAGGTATATGCGTACATAACATCATTAAGACTTTGAGGGCATCCCACCATATCATCTCGGCCACTGCGGGCAAATCATCAACGTATACCAGCTGATCAGGTGGTGTTGCATATATAACAACGTAACCTTTTTCCTTATCCCATTTACATATAATATACATATATGCGCGTATATAACGCCACATGGTCATGGGTCAATGTAAATGAACGCAATGCATGACAAGTACATCAATAAAATCTTTCGGAATGTCATAAGACCATTATGCCTTTGATTAATATCAAGAAGTAAACTTTATCAACTTACGTATTTTCTGAGACCCATGAACAGATGATAGAATAATAAGACACATGGGGAATCAAGAATATAGACACCCCTAGTATTTCTATGAATAGAGTCATTTATGAAAGTTGTATATTTTGCTCGCTTCATTTGTATCATTTGTATCATGCCAAAAGGAAAGAAGGGATAGCCTTAACATACCTGAGCCAATTCTCTTGACAATCCTTCTAACATACATCAATTGCGACATCACGTAACGGCGGATCGAAGTAGGGGAAAATCCGTATGATATTCTTGAGAAAGATTGCACCGCACTCCCTTAGAATCGCAAAATCCCGTTGCCATAACATTGCGTAGTCTCGTATGGTTTTTGTAGCAAAATTCATGTTGCTAACATTTTTGAATGAGTTTCTATAGTATTAAATGATCTTCGTATGGAATGTTTGGAGCAACTACATTGCTATTGCAAACCATTAACTTTCCTGAAGCTTTCCTTCTTCATTTAGTGGATGAAAACAAATGATTTTGTGAATTTGAAGGGTTACCTTCAACCCTTTAGGTGTGGGCCCCACTAGGATGACTAATGTCACATAATGTACTCAATTATGCCATCTTTCACTTATAATATAAGAGTCATAATATTGGATTGGTGGGCTTCCACACTAAGGTTAAGGGCTTATCCAAAAGATTTATCCACCAATTCTTTAATTAACTCGTTAATCTCCCATTAACCAATAATACCCAATTATCCACATAATTAAGCATTATCTCAAATTACTTAAAATATTACTCATTGTTAGCACACCTTATGCACATCACTATCATGGTCATGTGGTACCTTGTATGGCACTAGTCCATAATTTTCGGGTATTATAACTTAGACCATATTTTGTCCCAAAAATTTCAAATTTTGACGAAATTCATTTTCTTCGATTTGTTTACCCTCTCACCTTCAAGAATTTACTCATCACTTGTTTGAAATAGCTTAATGCTTATAATTTATAGATAATATCATTCCCGAGCTTACGTCGATTAGCTTACGACGAAACTTTAACGTACGAAAATACGGGATGTAACATCTCATTTCTGAGCTTATATCAATTTACTTATGGCGTACTTCCACGTACAAAAACATGGGGTGTAACAGTAACATCATCGTAATATAATACTGTGGAGCGTAACATCATCGTAATATAATACTGCGGAGCGTAACATCGATGTAATACTGCGGGGTGTAACATCATTCCCCCCTTTGGAACATTCGTCCTTGAATGTTGACTGATGCACTTACCATTTTCATAACCTATGTCTTCCGAATACTTTAGTATTCTCTCCTTGCCATCTAGGCAACTGTTCTGTGAATGAATCCAAAGGCTAAGGCATTTCCCCCTCTAGGCCTCTTTCTCATACCACGACTTGTGGTCGGAATCCTTCCAATCTCATAATTGTTGCTACCTTCTATCATGTAGCTTGTATGACTCTGACTTTGTATGTGCTCCTATGTGATTCTTCTCTCCTTTTGCCTCCAGCTTTTAGCCAATCTCTAGGCTTTACTTTGTGAACATATACAGAATTATGACAAGCTGTCCCTCTGGGCGTCATTAGCTTTACTACATCTAAGTAGGCCATACTATACCATAACTCTTACTTTGATTTATCGTTACTGAGGTCTGCTAGCAAACTCCAGGATACTCCCGTTGCTTATCCTATATGCATAAAGCTAACTCTTTTAATGCTTCCTCATTACCGTTCATCCTAAGAATAACGGCCTAATCTCATCTCATACTTTGTGACTTTTGTCCATCCATTGTTGATTCATCCCAATATTGATCTACAATCTACCACTGATAACTTGAAACGTCTTACGTAATCACGAGGGCTCACGTTGCATCGAGGAACATTTGAAATGATTAGACTGATCCACCTGGGGGCGATACCATGTTTCTATAACCGTATTTCATAGCATCCCAACATGATTCATCCTATGGGGGCTATTCTAATCCCGTACAACTCATGAAATCCCCCACCCCTTTTTTTTAAATCATAACTCAATCAAAGGCCCAAACGTCATCCTTTATCTATCACAATTATACCCTCATTCTACTACCAGGGAAGCATTCCATCTCTTCTAAATGCTATTAGTCTTAGACTCCTTTGAGTTCATTCAGGCTATACTGAGCTTTCTATAACTTAGAGAAACCATCAGCTCTCTTATTTTCATGAGCTTAATCCCGAGGATTTATCTATTCTGGTCACCTTCTCACTCGCCTCTTCTTATCTTTACTCCTGTCTTCGTAAAACCTTGTCGCTCTACCATACTTTAGCTTGCGACCTACACATATCTATTAATACTACTCGCAATCTTCCTTCAACTTCCTTGCACCATAGATTTCTTTATGTTATTCTGAAACATCAAGCGAGACATCACATCGTCTCAGACTCTTCTTTACTCTCTTAACTAGGCCTCTCGATACCTAGAAACCATAGGCTGGAATATATACTACTAACGACGTCGCTATCATTCCTGGATACTGAATCCCCGCATTTCTAGCCTTTTATCTGAAGTATGGACTATTCATAACCTTCTACATTCGAGTATCTCGTATGTTGTTCACATTTACCTTACTTACCTTAAAGTCTCGCATCACATCATCTATCTCCTTCATGACCTCCCTTCTACACAGGTATAATTCACATCCACAACTTAAAGCTATATTATAATACTTGCACCTCTGGTGCATGCATAATCTGGTGGGAGCTTCATACTAACTTCTTATGAGGCAGATACTATTCTAACTGGCTTTATCGTAGAGCCGTCATAGAATATGGCTGTTGTACTATCTCTCTTGTACCTCTGATATTAAGAGTGATTCTGCAATGTTCTCAATCACGATTTCTATAATTTTCTGGTCGTCTTGCGACTTGTCCCATGAATACTTGGCTTATCTTAGTGATCACACATATTGGAATTCCATACAACCCATATGATCCTGAATATCACCTTTTGATTTTTTTCTTCTTCCCGTTCATTAGCCACAATAGGTGCCACTTTCTTATGGAGTGCATGCAATGTTGTTGTGAGACTATTTTTACATGACCATTTCTTCTTCGAGTTACTATGCTTAGGTTGAAACCTTCTTCCTTATTTCCTCAGCTAGTCTTTCACTGAAGTACTTAGGGAGGACCCTTTGACTCTTGTAAAGCTGCGAGCTTATCACATCGTATACTTGACGGAATTTTTGATGTCCTTCCTTGCCTATAATTATCTGTAGTGACTTACCTCCACACTCATGTTCTCGTACGGTTGCTTCTGAACTGAAGTTTTTATTGTCTTCCCAGTGGCATTCTCTTTTATTTACCTTTAGCTACCCCAACTTCTATCTGAATATATCTCAAGGATAACGATGTCATATCTGCGAGACTGAATTCCCCATATTGGGGTTCACTATGTTCATCTTGCACAATCTGTTAATTTTTCTGTGTCCTCTCATTTAACCATAATTAGGCTCTTCCTGGATCAACTACTAACTACTCGTTGGCCCATTCTCATATCAATATTGCGTGTAATCTTTCTTGGGTTATCTCCTTTGTCTTAACTTATGTCTCGCACATGCTCCTTCTCTATTAATAACATCTCGGGTAGGAATCCTTACTTTCTCTCCTTGACGTCATGTCTGCATAATGTTCTAGAATCATAGCGTATCTGTAGGATTTGGATAAGTGCAATCTCATTCCTTTCTCATTTTTATCGCATTCTTCCTTTACTATTCCATAGTTACTAGAACCACTTAGTTCTGACTTAATGCCACATCACTTCATATTCTCCCCTTTAGGTGAGTTAAGATTTAGCACTACGAAGATCTACCTATAGATGTTTTACCTCTTCATCTTTGGCGTCCTTTCACATCATCGATGACCCTTACTCGCCTTGTGGTAATCCTTCCGTACCAAGGATAACAAAACTCCTTACTCGTGAGGGTGACACTTAGTGTAACTGTCACACACAGTCCCTTAAGCTTAACTTTGCTCACATTTCTTGCTTTAGGGAAGCGTCTTCCTGAATGACCATTCTCTGAATTTCTCATGAATCTTCTTCTGTTGTCCATTCTATTATCACCGGAACGCAATCTGAATTTTTCATGATGCCGACTATTATCAAATCACTCAGTCCCTAATTCATGTTTAGTTTACCTTGTTCACCAGCCCATACTAATTTGTATTACTTTGGGGTCTAACTTTTCCTTCAGGTAATCACGCTAGAGTCACGAACTTATTTCTCGAAATGAGGATATGACTTTATGGCCTATACTCTTTTGTTGTCTCAAGGCCTGTTACCTCTCGTCTTTTCCTTCCCTTGACTATAGACTCTGTAATACTGTCATTTGTTTTTTGATCTACCGTTGTCATCCATGTATCACATCTTACTCACAATGCTCGATTAACTCTCTTCTTATTTCCCTACTAACATTTCTCTCTATCACTTTATTCTGAAAACTTCAACAAGACATTCTTTTGCTTTTAGCTCCCCTTGCTCCATCCATTGGCTCTTCGGGTTGCCTAACATTCTCTCTACTAGGTACGGGAGCCATACTAAGGTAATATTTATCCCTTCCAGGATTCCAGTGCATATCTTTGTAGTACTCATATCTAGCTATAATATTTTAGAGTGCACCATCTGGGTGTCTCACAAGGAGATCTATTAGCACGTTTGCAATATATCCATCGGAAATGTCAACTAACGCAAACAATCCATTCACTACTTTGGGTCACTCTAACCCCAGTCGGATCCTGATATCCCGTCCTTCTTCTTAAACTACACATGTTAGACCTTATAGGGTAAACTGAAATGGGTGTGACCAATTGTACATACCTCTGTTATCGTTGAAGGTAACTCAAAATGCTTATATCTCTCTTCCCGAATTGTAGATAATGATCATCTTCACTAACTGGGTACCTCGTACTGGTCTTCGTCTTGCTTCTTTTATTTGTTGAATCTTGTACTTTATGATTCGCTCTTTGCTTTTTACCATACGGGTGGATAGATTTTTCTTGCCTTAAGGCTCCTTATCAAGAAGCTTACACATCTTTGTACACACATGGTCTGATGAAGACCTCACATTTACTCAGCATAAGCATGATGCAAAATCGAGTTCCTCTAACCCAACTCTTCCACAGCCACAGTCAATCTTTTACCAGCTGTCTTTTGGATATAGGTATTGTCTTATTACGAATAAAATAGAATTTAGGAGTCTGAATTCTTACAAGTGAGCTCTACCACATGATCTAGAGTAAGAAGAAAGACTGACAATCCTAAATGCCCTATAGCCTCCTGCTTATAAGTGTGGTGCACAACACACCCATAAACAAAATTTACTAGACACGGCTTGTAGACTCCCTAGGACAGAACTGCTCTGATACCACTTTTGTCATGACCCAAATCGATGGGCCACGACGGGCACCCGGCACCTTACTCAACCGAGTACCAACATAACATACATTTCGTATGACGACCCAACATGATATAGATATTTATGCACGTGACATATGGGCCTATAAGGCCGACATGATCATTTGTACACTCAAAACATAGGCCGACAAGGCCATACAATCTTTCATATACATGACCTTTAAAAGTACATAAACGTCATAAGGCCGGGACAGGGCCCCGACATACCAATCAAAATGTGTCCAATGCATACTAACCAAATAGGCAACTCCGGAGCAAATGGAGAGCACCAACATCTTCCGCTGAGCTGATAGCCTACTTGGAGGACTCTCGACCTATCTATCGGGACCTGCGAGCATGAAACGCAGCGTCCCCAGGCAAAAGGGACGTCAATACAAATAATGTACCGAGTGTGTAAGGAATGCAAATCAATAAATAATAGACATGAGAAACATGGAGTAAAAAACTCAACATGTAAAGTCTGAATAACTCTGTAAATCAATAATATTTACAATGCCATGCATATGTGTATAATTGTCATACCATGCATAGGTATATGCGTACATAACATCATTAAGCCTCTGAGGGCATCCCATCATATCATTTCGGCCACTACGGGCAAATCATCAACGTATATCAGCTGATCAGGTGGTGTTGCGTATATAATGCCGTAATCTTTTCCCATATCCCATATCTCATATACATATAATATACATATATACGCGTATATAACGCCATCTGGTCATGGGTCAATGTAAATGAATGCAATGCATGATAAGTACATCAATAAAATCTTTCGGAATATCATAAGGCCATTATGCCTTTGATTAATATCATGAAGTAAACTTTATCCACTTACGTATTTTCTGAGACCCATGAACAGATGATAGAACAATAAGACACATAGAAAATCAAGAATATAGACACCCTTAGTATTTCTATGAATAGAGTCATTTATGAAAGTTGCGTATTTTGCTCGTTTCATTTGTATCATTTGGATCATGCCAAAAGGAAAGAAGGGATAGCCTTAACATACCTGAGTCGATTCTCTTGACAATCCCTCTAACATACATCAATTGCGACATCACGTAACGATGGATCGAAGTAGGGAAAACTCCATATGATATTCTTGAGAAAGATTGTACCGCACTCCCTTAGAATTGCAAAATCCCGTTGCCATAACATTACGTAGTCTCGTATGGTTTTTGTAGCAAAATTCACGTTGCTAACATTTTTGAATGAGTTTATATAGTATTAAACGATCTTCGTATGGAATGTTTGGAGCAACTACATTGCCATTGCAAACCATTAGCTTTGCTGAAGCTTTCCTTCTTCATTTAGTAGATGAAAGTAAATGATTTTGTGAAATTGAAGGGTTACCTTTAACCCTTTAGGTGTGGGCCCCACTAGGATGACTAATGTCACATAATGTACTCAATTATGCCACCTTTCACTTATAATATAAAAGTCATAATGTTGGATTGGTGGGCTGTCGCGTTAAGGTTAATGGCTTATCCAAAAGATTTATCCACCAATTCCTTAATTAACTCGTTAATCTCCCATTAACCAATAATACCCAATTATCCACATAATTAAGAATTATCTCAAATTACTTAAAATATTACTCATTTTTAGCACACCTTATACACCTCACTATCATGGTCATGTGGTACCTTGTATGGCATTAATCCATAATTTCCGGGTATTATAGCTTAGACCGTATTTTGTCCCAAAATGTCAAATTTTGACAAAATTCATTTTCTTTGATTTTCTTACCCTCTCACCTTCACAAATTTACTCATCACTTGTTTGAAATAGCATAATTCTTATAATTTCAAGATAATCTCATTCCTGAGCTTACGTCGATTAGCTTACGACGAAACTTTAACGTACGAATATGTGGGATGTAACATCTCATTTCCGAGCTTATATTAATTTACTTATGGCGTACTTCCACGTACGAAAACATCGGGTGTAACAGTAACATCATCTTAATATAATACTACGGCGCGTAACATCATCGTAATATAATACTGCGGAACGTAACATTGACGTAATACTGCGGGGTGTAACAACATTCCCCCCTTTGGAACATTTGTCCTCGAATGTTGACTGATGCACTTATCATTTTCATAACCTATGTCTAGTATTCTCTCCTTGCCATCTAGACAACTGTTCTATGAATGAATCCAAAGGCCAAGGCATTTCCCCCTCTAGGACTCTTTCTCATACCACGACTTATGGTCGAAATTCTTCCAATCTCGTAATTGTTGCTACCTTCTATTATGTAGTTTGTATGACTCTGATTTTGTATGTGCGCCTATGCGATTCTTCTCTCCTCTTGCCTCCAGCTTTTAGCCAATCTCTAGGCCTTACTTTGTGAACATATACAGAATTATGACAAGTTGTCCCTCTGGGCGTCATTAGCTTTACTACATCTAAGTAGGCCATACTATACCGTAACTCTTACCTCGATTTATCGTTACTGAGGTCTGCTACCAAACTCTAGGATACTCTCGTTGCTTACCTATATTCATAAAGCTAAGTCTTTTAATGCTTCCTCATTACCGTTCATCTTAAGAATAACTGCCTAATCTCATCTCATACTTTGTGACTTTTGTCCATCCATTGTTGATTCACCCCAATATTGATCTACAATCTACCACTGATAACTTGAAACTTCTTACCTAATCACTAGGGCGTTGTATCTTTTAATGGATGCAGGTATACTTCTACAGGATAATATGGATCTTTGATAGGGATCTTCTTCACTACTCAGCTTATGGTGAGCCCGCTACAGTTCTAGTGGGTGTTTGGGTCTAGTTCGCTTTATGTATATAGGTATCTATTGCCATAGAAGCTCCATGTACACTGTAGGTCATTCAATTAATGATTTGAGTTTTGTCATGTATTTCTGTTCACAGTATTTACAGCTATTTATAGAGCTGTGTCACCACCACGAGAAAGAAAATATGGGCCATTGATCTAAGTGTATTTAATATGAAAGTCAAGATCTTATTATGTTATGGTAAATCATGCATGAGTAATGATGAGAGGTTAATGTAAATTAGGCTTGCTCTACTGGGATTACTCGATTGAGAGCCAGTCGCACTCCTCGATTTTGGGGCATGACAACCTTTGTATCAGAGCATGGTTTAGGAGTCCTAAGGTGTCATGAAGCTGTTTTAGTAGTGTCCCTTTTATCGGTGTGTTGCCGGCCACACTTATAATAGGGAGGCTACAACGACATTTAGGAAATGTTTCTCTTCTTCTATCCTCGATCGTGCATAAAGGTTCTGAGTTAGTCTTGGAGTTCCCTTGTTAATACCAAGGAATGTTGCACATCGTGCTACGAAATGAGAAATGCCTAAGGATTAAAGGGATGATGCACATGACAGTCATAATGTGTGAGGTACCCAATTGTCCTCGTAATGGAGGAAGGAAAAGCCAATGATACGACCAAAGGTAAGAAAGATCATAAAGTTGGCCTCGAGAGTCATAGTTGTTGATTTCATATATATGGTGCAAAGTGGTATTATCTATATTTTGTTTAAGATTGATTTCTAGGATTCTCTAACCGGTGGATAAGCCTAGTTACAGGGGAAACTCTAACGAAATGTTTAAGAATTTGTAAAGATAGCCAAATTTTAAGGGCCCTAAGTAAGTTGAGATTTTGGATAGGAAGTATAAGACCCATGTAGTCATAAGTGCCTATGCATAATGGGTTAAGGTATAAGGATGGTAACTCTATTATTAGATGTGACTTTTAAAACATTCGAGGACGAATGTTCTTAAGTGGGGGAGAATGTCACACCCCGGAAAATTTTGAAGTACTAGCGCTATTAAGAAAGTTGTTGTCCGCTAATTATATTATTTTATGTGCAGACAAGGACTTTATATGAATGATATCAATTGATCATGATAATATATGTATGATGTGCATTAAGAATGGTTTATGGTCTAAGAAGATCCCCAAGTCTAAGTCAAGTTGAAAACTTTATGATGGGATAAAGTTTCAAGTGAGTTCGCACACGATTCTACTTCAAACGCATGCTGATATAAACTATAACTACTTAGGAGATGATCTACCTATCAAATTAAAGCCCTTTGAGTATAGTTTCCAACTCTTCAAACCGTTCGTCATTTGGATACTCCTACAAAAACGTTATGACCAAATTACCAAAGACCGAAAAAATGAGATTCTACGATCAATTCTGCGATCGCAGAATAATTATGTGATCGCGAAAGTGCTTCTGCGACCGCAAACTGGTCGCAGAATGGACCAGTACAGCCCAGTTTTTGGCACTGATTTTGCGGTGCATGTTGCGACCCGCATAGCCATTCTGCGGTCCATTATACGATCGCAGACCTGCTTTCGGAGGGTTAATTTTTTTATTTTTATAACCCGACCCCATTTTGATAAATAGGCTTTGGGGTTTTTTTGGGGGCAATTATCTGAGGTTTTTTAGAGAGAAGTGAGAGTGTTCTAGAGAGATGAAGTAGATGAAGTATTTTGTTCATCAAGATCTTGTCCAAACTTTAAAATCCAACAAGGAAATCTCATAAGTTCTTCATCTAAGAGGTAATGTTCCATACCCTAGTTTTCAATTTGGGATTTAGGTAGAAGATGGTTGATTAGGAGTATGATACTTGGGTTTGAAAGTATCGTTTATACATGTATGTACCAATAAGGTTTGTGTAAAGATTGTTGAGCTCAAATAAGTAAAGATTGGGTTGTAGAATGAAGACAATCTTGTAGAAGAACCTTGTAGCCAAATGTACACACCTAGTGTTTGATAAAATGCTCAAATGAGCTGAAACCATGAATATCTTCCTAATTTGTGTTCAATTTTGTTATGTCTCAAAATAGATTGGAATTGCTAGAATTTTCGGAACGTTGTAGTAATTTAAGGAGAGCTCAAAGCAAGGTATGTTGGCTAAACTACTATCTTAGAATTGAATTCAATGATGTTCTCATAAGTTTCAAGTATGGTTGTTTCAAGTTCCTTATTCTATGTTCCGAGTTGTTCCCAATAAATTTGATTGTCCCCAATAAGCAAAGTATCGAGAATTATGTATTCAAAACATGTTCTGAATGCTCCTATCACATTATGTTATCTTTTGGGAATGTGTTCAAGAAGGATATGTGTATTAAAATGCTATGTCTTTGAGTTGTGTTTCAAATAAAGGTTATGATGCCAAACTATGTGAGAAAACTCAATATGCTTAAGGCTCTTAATTGCTCATATGTGTACCTAAAGTCTTGATTAAAAATACCTTATTGTTGATAACCTATAAAGATGGTTGGAAGTGAAATAAGTGAATTAGGGATACAAAGTGTGGCCAACGTGCCAAGAGTGAAAGTTATACATGTGGCCAATGGTGCCCATGAAATGAGATGATGTGAGAAAGATTATGAAATGAGCTTTGATTCAACTATTCTAAAATTGACTTTGAAATAGAATTGCCTAAAAGCTTATGAACTCAAGTGATGCCCATATGTGGCTATTTTAGCTAATGCTATGTTTAGTGGGTATTTTTCAATGTGTTTTGCATTCTTACATATTCGTGAGTGGAAATTGAGTATTGTGCTTTTTGGGAAAAAGCAATTCAAGAAGAAACGATGTGTTACTTGTTTATGATTTTAACTCGTGATTCGATTGCCAATCATTTTACTGCATTTCTCGAAAAGAAATCCATTGTGCTTAAAGTCTTCATTACTAATGAACCTGAAGTTGTGATTTCTTGAATATTGTATATGTTGATATTTAGGATGATGATCCATGAAAGGAAAGATATGAAAGTGTGGATTATGAAATATGGCCATTGTGCCATGAAAGAAGAATCATATATATTGCCAAGAGAGCCAATGAAATAATAATGTTATAAGTGGTTGAAAGTATGGATTAAGTGATATAGGGTGTGAAAGGTTATGAGATGTACGTATTTGTACTTTTGTTTCCAATGTGTTATAAGCCCTTACGTTCTTGCAAGTAAAGACTATGATGTTCCTAAATGTTCTAAATTATCTTAATGTTCTATGATCACCCATGGCAAGTACAAGTAAGTGATAGTATGAACATGAATTGTGATTGTTGCCTAAATGAGAATTTCGAAGTGTTGTATGTCCCAATGGTTTTAACTATAGTTGTATGCTTCTAAAATAATGTATGTAAATGACTTTGATTGTTAAGTCCCCAAGAGTCATGAACCTAGATAATGACCTCAAGAGGTCAAGGGAGTGAATAATGAGATGTCCTTTGTTAAATGATGATGAACCTTAAGAAAAGGAATTGGGCACATGTGCCATTGAAATCGACTTATTGATTTACTATACATACGCTAATGTAATGAGTTGTGTTTCTCCATGATGAGCATGAACATGAAGTATTCCAATGATAAGAGTAATTACGACGTTAAATGCAATGACAAACTATGTTGCTTTGAGTTTATATATGGTATTGTGGAATACATCTCCACCCGCATATATTGGGGTGAGGCGGCATGACCGCTTTGTGTTGGGATTGTGGTATTGTGATACACCTCCATCCGCATATATTGGGGTGAGGCAGCAGGGCCGCTTTGTGTTGGAATTATGGTATTGTGATACACCTCCACCTGCATATATTGGGGTGAGGCGGTAGTGACGCATTGTGTGGGGATTGTGGTATTGTGATTATACCTCCATCCGCATATATTGGGGTGAGGCGGCAGGGCCGCTTTGTGTTAGGATTGTGGTACGGTGATACACCTCCACTCGCATATATTAGGTTGAGGCGGCAGGGTCGCTTTGTGTAGAGGTTGTGGTATCGTGATACACCTCCACCCGCATATGTTGGGATGAGGCGGCAGGGCCGCTTTGTGTGAGGGTGGTTATAAAGGATCCCCGACTTAATATCGATAAATTTGAATGGAAGCTCTTAATAAATTTTCTTGACGTTAACGGCTATCTAAGCCCATTTATTATTACCATGATTCATCATATTCATGTTGTATTTCCAAGCCCTTGAATAGGTGTTGTGTATTGTGTAAGTGAACGTTGTGAACGGTCTATGAGACGCATAGGTGTATAATATGATATGTGAACACTAAGGACGGTCTACGAAATGTGTATGTGTAAAATAAGGGAGGAAGGTGCCACTTTCGTTGGCATTGTTTGTACAGGTTGAAACAATTACATTATATTATGTATTCCACGTATAGTTCATATGGCGCAGTTGATCCTAAAAGAAGGTTAGAAGGATGCAAGTATAATAAGACTTGAAATGTGATTTTATTAGATGTTTCATAGTTTCTTGATGTACTTTATTTGCCTCTTATTTGAGTTACCGTATTTTCATATGTTGTTTTGACCGCCTTATATACGAGTACTATTCCACATGTACTCACGTCCCTTTTGCCGGGGGCGTTGCATCTTGTAATGGATGCAGGTATACTTCTACAGGATGATATGGATCTTTGATAGGGATCTTCTTCACTACTCAGCTTATGGTGAGCCCCCTACAGTTCTAGTGGGTGTTTGGGTCTAGTTCGTTTTATGTATATAGGTATTCATTGTCATAGAAGCTCCATGTACACTGTGGATCATGTAATTAAAGATTTGAGTTTTGTCATGTATTTATGTTCACAATATTTACAGCTATTTATAGAGTTGTGTAACCACCACGAGAAAAATAATATGGGTCATTGAGCCAAGTATATTTAATATTAAAGTCAAGATCTTATTATGTTATGGTAAATCATGCATGAGTAATGATGAGAGGTTAATATAAATTAGGCTTGCTCGACTGGGATTACTCGATTGAGAGCTGGTCGCGCTCCTCGATTTCGGGGCGTGACATTTAAGGACATGATCTCTAATATTATGATGTTTAATATCGATATGCTTAACTCTAGAATGATGCACAGGATTTTTAAATAGACAAATAGCACTAGAATTATCACAAAATATTTGAACATGTTTAAAAGATAATTCATAGTCACCCAATTGATATGACATCCAGAGTAATTGAGCACAACATTGTCCAATTGCAATGTACTCGGCTTAGGTTGCGAAAAGAGCTACTGATCCCTGTTTCTTACTGTTCCAGGAGATTAATGCCTTTCCCTTTAATTGGCGGGTGTCACTTGTGCTTTTTCTGTCTTCCTTGTCACCTGCAAGATCAACATCTAAAAATCCCTCAAGTTTAAAATTGTTAGAGCGTGGATACCAAAATCCATAAGAGGTGGTTCCGATAAGATAGCAAATTATTCGCTTTACTGCAGTTAAGTGTGACTCATTAGGAGCTGACTGAAACCTGGCACATTTACAAATACTGAACATGATATCTGATCGACTAGCAGTTAGATATAATAGAGATCCAATTATTCCATGGTACTTTGTTTCATCTACTGGTTTTCCATGTTCACCCTTGTCTAAACTTGTAGAGGGACTCATAGGAGTTCTAATTGACTTGGCATTGCTCATTCCAAACTTTTAAATTAATTCCTTTGTATACTTGGCTTGGTAGATGAATTCCATTTTCCGACTGATGAATTTGGATTCCAAGAAAGAATGTCAGCTCTCCCATCATACTTATTTCGAACTAACTCTGCATGAGATTTGAAAAATCCTTGCACAAATGAAGATTAGTACTACCAAATATAATATCATCTACATAGATCTGGATAATGAGATTACCTTCAGTGGATCTTTTGATAAATAAAGTAGTATCCACCTTACCTCTGATGAACCCATGATCAGTTAAAAAGGACCTCCATCTTTCATACTAAGCTCGAGGGGCTTGTTTGAGTCCATAGAGAGCTTTAGCTAACTTATACACATGGCAAAGAAATTGTGAGTTTTCAAAGCCAAGAGGTTGTTTTACATATACCTCCTCATCAATGAAACCATTTAGAAATGCACTTTTGACATCCATTTAAAATAGTTTAAAAACCTTTAAAAGATGCATAGGCAAGCAGTATACGAATTGATTCTAACCGTGCTACCGGTGCAAAAGTCTCATCATAGTCGACTTTTTCCTGTTGTGAGTAGCCTTTAAGCTACTAATCTGGATTTGTTTCTAACTACCTTTCCTTCTTCATTTAGCTTGTTTCTGAATACCCACTTTGTTCCAACTACAGTAACATTTGTTGGCTTAGGTACTAGTTCCCAGACCTGATTCTTGTCGAATTGATCAAGTTCGTCCTTCATAGCTTGTATCCACCTGGAGTCTTTTAGGGTTTCATCAACTTTCTTTGGTTCTACTTGAGAGATGAGTGCAATGTTTGCCTTTTGTTTTTAGAGATCCTCTGGTTTTCATTCCTTCGCTTGGATCCCTTATGATAAACTTTTGAGAGTACTCTGGTTTGCTTCTCCATTCATTTGGTCGTGTTCCAAGTGCAGGAGTAGTTGACTCCTTTTGTGGTTCAGTAGGTTTTCTCACAGGTTCACTAGTCGACTCTGTGACTATGTATGTGCAATCAGTCGACTTTTTGTGACTTGTTTGCATGTGGTGCTTCTTGACTGATATCTTTATCACCTGTAATGATTCCTTTCTCGGCCGTAGTGTTATTATCATCAAATATAACATACACTGATTCTTCTACAGATAAAGTACATTTGTTGTAAACTCTAAAAGATCTACTATTAATGGAGTAGTCGAGAAACATACCTTCATCACTCCTTGGATTAAATTTTCCAGGGTTATCCTTACCATTATTGTGGATGAAACACTTACTTCCGAACGGACAAAAGTATCCTATATTAGGCCTTTTTTCTTTCCATAATTCATATGGAGTCTTCTTCAAATGGGCCTTATGAGACATTTGTTGAGAATATGACATGATGTACTTACTGCTTCTGCCCAAAAATAATTTGGCAATAAATGTCCTAATATCATTGTTCTAGCCATATCTTGTAGAGTTCGGTTCTTGCACTCAATTACCCCATTATGTTGGAGTGATCTTGGGGCTGAGAAATTGTGAGTATAACCTTGATCGTTGCAGAATTATTCAAAAGCTCTGCTTTCAAATTCTCATGCATGATCCCTTTGAATGGTTGTGATAAAATACCCTTTTTCTCTTTCAATTCTTTTACAGAAAATCTCAAAAAATTTTAATGCTTCATCTTTATAAGATAAGAAAATCACCCATGTAAAAAGTGATTAGTCATCAACAATAACAAAAATATATTGTTTACCTCCAATGCTGGAAGTTCTAGTGGGTCCAAACAAATCCATGCAAAACAATTGTAAAGGCTTGGTGGTGGACACAATGTCCTTGGTTTTGAAAGAGTTTTTAGTTTATTTACCAATCTGACATGCATCACATACATGATTTCTAGAAAAATTGAGTTTGGGAAGACCAATAACTAAATCATGCTTAGAGAGTTTTTCAATTAAATGCATACTTGTATGACCAAATTTTTTATGCCAAAGCCATGGCTCATCAGATATGGATGCTAAACAAATATGACTATCTAGATTTTCAATGCCATCAAGAATGTAAACATTCCCATACCTTTTACTTGGAAGAATAATTTACCTGCCTCATCTTCAATGGAACATCATATTTTCTTGAATTTAACTTCGTAACCCGAATCACATAGCTGACTTATACTCAAGAGATTGTAGTTGAGTCCATCTACAAGATATACCTCTGTAATATCACAATTATTGTTGAATGGAACTGTGTCGGTACCAACTATCTTTCCTTTTGAATCATCACCAAATTTGACATTTCCTCCATTTATTTATGTGACTTCTTTGAACAGATTTTTGTCACCCGTCATGTGACTGGAACACGCACTGTCTAAATACCTTTTCCTTTGCGACTCTTTCTGTGGTGTTCCTGCAAAATAGAATTATCATCTTTTTTTAAGTACCCAAGCTTGCTTGGGTCCTTGTTGGTTAGTTCTACTGGAATCGGGGTTGTTTTTGGGTTTCCAAATCCATCCTGAAACATTAGATTTACGAAATCTACAAAAGGAATATTTATGTCAAACCTTGTTACAGTAATGGCACAGAGGAGTTGATCCAGTTTTCGATCAACCACTTGTATTAGTACTTGTGGACTCAGTTCTAACCGGTCTTTTTCCAGTTGACTTGTAAGTCGCCTGGTTAGACTTGACAGAACTGTGACCGGTGGATTTACGCATGTCATTAAGTTGCATTTGCAATTCCTGAACCTCATCTTGAAGCACATCTCTTTCGATTTCACGGACTTCAAGCTTAAGTTCCCAGTCCTTCTTTTCCCTATTGAGTCTCTTTAATTCATTCAACATGTTTTTAGACTCCTTTAGGGTAAGGTAAAGAATATCCTGTAATTTATTACATCTATCACTGTTATAGGGTCTTACCTCGCTTGTTTCACCTTGTGCCATGAAACAGTTTTCAATGTCTTCTTTGCATTCATCGTCTGATGCATCTTCATCAGTTCAGCAACCTGAATATTGGTTCATATCATTTTCCAAAATAATCATGAAGCACAGATTTGCTATTTCTTCATGTTCTGAGCTATTTTCATCACTTCGGCTTCCGAAGGATTTGTTTTTATTGATCCCTTTGGAGACTTTTGTTTTAAGGTCTGGGCATTCAGCTTGAACATGGACATACCTTCCACATTCAAAACACTTTTCGTCATTTTTGTCTTGTTCGTTGTATTGCATGGTTCGTCAAGATGACATCCTTCCCTTTTTGTGCTTCTGTATCTTCTCATCAATCCATTCATGTTTCTTGACACCATGGCAATTTCTTCTTCAAGAGCTTCTGGATCATCATCAATATCATTTTCAGGTCCTTTAGTTGTAGTTTTGAAAGCAACTGTTTTCTTCTTTTCTTCCTGGCGTGTTTTCTTGAGATGGGTTTCCTCAAATGCTATAAGATTTCCTCGTAGTTCATCATATGAAAGTTTGTCTAGATCTTGAGATTCAAGTGCAACTACTTTTGTCTGCCACGTGGTAGGCAAACTTCTCAGGATTTTTCGAACTTGATCACAACTTGAGTAAGATTTACCAAAGACGTTTAGATCACCAATAATTTTGCTGAATCTTGCAAACATCTCCTCAATGGATTCTCCTTCTTTCATCTGGAAGAGTTCATAATTGTGAACCAACAGGTTTATCCGAGTTTCTTTCACTTTGTTGGTTCCTTCATTGGTAACTTCCAGTTTGTCCCACATTTCTTTGGCGGTATCACAGCTTGAAATTTTCTCATACTCTTCTCCACTTATAGCATTATTAAGCAAGATTCGTGCCTTAGCATTAACTTGAACGACAGCCATTTGATCGTTTGTGTATTCATCTATATCTTCAGGATCAGCGGGTGGTTGAGCTGCTGCTAGTAGTGGATAATTCTTCTTTTTGATAACACGTCATATTTTGACATCATAGGACTTTGCATAAATTTTCATGCGCACTTTCGAGTGGGAGAAGTGTTGTCCATTGAAATATGGTGGCCTTACTTGCGATGTCCCTTTTTGAAAGAGTGCTCCAATAGCTACTTGGTTAGACATGAACTTTCTCACTAGCTGTTAAGCAAAAGATAAAAGTATGAGAGCTATTCTGATACCAATTGAAAGTATAATAGAGGGGTGAATTGTCGATTTTTCTTTTTTGTATCCTAAGTAGATGACTAGTTTGCTAATTAATCGACTAAAGGTAAGAACAAAATATAAATAAAGCAGAAATAAAATGCAGGAATTAAAGACACTAGGATTTTTATACTGGTTCAGATTCAATATGAATCCTACGTCCAGTCCCCTTGGGTTGCAAGGGTGTTCTCTTTTAGTATTTGAAGTTTCTCGATACAAGAAAGTTGATATAGCTTTACATCAACAACTTAGTCACTATGTTACTTCTCGCTTCTTGATACAATGCCTCACTAGTGTTTTTCTCTCTTTCTTCTCTCACTAGCTACACAGTAGATCTTGAGTGAATTACAATGCTTGTTTAGTGGTTCGTTCAAAGTATGTATGTTCCAAGCTATTGCATTGGGTATTTATACTTCGTGAGGCCTTCATGACTTGTCAATCTTGAGAGATTGCAAACCCAAGGGAGTTGATCTCATAAAGGAATCGTAGATTGATTCTTTCCAAGAATAGAATATTTCTTCTGTTGATTTGCCTTGACTTGTGGTCTTGATGTGATTCTTCCTTTGTTGAGTGGATATTCCCGTTATTTGAAATATCAAATCAAATCCCTTGATTTCGGCTTCGATTGACGTCCTTACATGGAGGAATCTTTAATGCATGATTTTGTGCCCTTGATTTCCTTTGATTGAGGTCCTTCCTATAATATCCTCCTTGATCTCAGGCCAAATCCTTAATTGATTTTGCCTTTGATTTTCCGCTACTCTTTCCTTTTTCGTCTTGATTCTTTTATGCCTATTTTCTATTGCTTAAGGAATATTTCTGCACGTAAAGAATAATTCGTTATTCTGCATCATTAAAATCAACTTAGATCTAACACATGACTTTCATATTACATTTCCCTATGTGCAAACTGAGCACTCCGTACAGCCATCCCAAACTTAACAGAGACAAGGGTCTCTTTTCTGTTCTCAAGATAGCTTTTGCTGCTCTCAATCCACGATAAATAAATTGTTTGTAGCAGGGATTAGGAATCTCTTGTTTCAGTTGGTTGATTGTAAATCTGTGATGCACTTTCTTTCACTTTTGCTGCAACAGATGGACAACAAGTGGTTTTGTTATATGTTTTCACCCGTCTCATGTCTTTAAATGTACTAATACTAAATTCAAGAAATGTGGATTGTTTTTGTCTGACTCCTTTTCCCACAGCTTAATATTAAGATGAGAACACCGCTAGTTTTTCATGCCGCTGAATAAGTTTGCAGAAAGAGAGCAACTCTGTAGGGACATATGCTAGGCTTAGTCTTCTGCGATGATCTCTTTCTCTGTTCTTAAAGGCAAACATGGTGAACTAGACATTAAGAAAGAAAAAACACTTAGTGAGGTGAGTTTAGGGGCAGGCAAAGTACAAACAAACAACGTTCATTTTTGTTATAGATGCTCTTTTTGAACCTCAATACATACAACCTCGGTTGAAAGATCACGACCTTTACGACAAGCAAACTTATAGTTGCAAGGCACAGCCCAAACTTGAGGTGATGGTTTAACACAGTGCCACAGTATGATCCGGAGACGAGTTCGGTTCACACGCTAGACATGAAAGTTGTGATTTCACATACGCAATATCCCATTGGATTTATGAAGTTCTGCCTTGACAACGATAAACAACAGCTGCTATCTTTTCCATCAAATTTCCTTGCAGTGACATTTTTCACCAAATCTTGGATCCGACAACACAAGCAATTCGGGAACTAGTGACACTTCCAAGCAACAGTTAAGAGCTATCAGTGTATCTGCTGGAAATTTAGCAGAATTGCACAAATCTTTATCTATAGTTCTTTCTGGCTGCTATCTCCTGCAACATTAACATTACGTGCTGCCTGGGCCTGAATGGCACACTGTCTCAGCAGATCCTTTAGTTTATCTACCAACTCTAGGAATGTTGGGCGTAGTTGTGGCTCACTGAGGCGGACAAATCAAAGAAGTTGCATATCAGTTAAATTATATGCATAATAATGTTCTAACAGAAGTGATTTAGAAGAAAGATACATTGATCTTGCAGTCAAGGTGCTTAATGATTTAGCCAGTGCACCAAATATGTTGCAGCCAGTAATTTTGATGTGTCACCTCTAAACATAAATTTACTAGAACTCCGTCTTTTGAACAAATGATGTACCACATTAAGCAAATAAAGCCTTCTGCTTTACAGACATCAAGTATGAATTATTTTTGTGGAAGAGCTTCACTCAGGTTATATATTTTCAAGTTATTCCATTTTATTTTCCCCAATCATGATGAAACATCTTTATATGTTTGGATGTTGTGCCAGTACAGCTTGTCAAGGACACAAAACTCGAGTATAAACAGGGCAATAACTATTTTCTTAAAAAGCCTATTTGCTTCAATTAACCAAATCGTAATGGCGACAAGAATAAGATACAAACCCATGCCAACAGCTCTCTATAATAGAACCCCACTGTGGATTAACATCCTTCGGGATATCTAGCCGCTGATTCATGAATCCTACTGCTCCGATCACCTGAAGTGACTCCAAATAATTGTTCTCAGATGCTCAACTATAAGAATACATTTCCTTTCGATTTTTCATCTTTGGGCTATATTCTTCTTGGAGGGGATGGGGTGTTTCCAATCTGGCCCAAGCAAGGGAATTTTATGGTATGTAATCCAAGTGAAGTTTCAGAGAGAAGATGAAAATACCTGCATCGAGTTGAGGTTATCCCAAGGGATCTTTTCCGTGGCAAGTTCCCATAGTATCACACCGAAACTGTATATATCAGCCCTGGATGCACATCCATTTAAGAAACAATATTATTATTTACTCAGGAATCTTCATGAAATTCATCAATATCATGAAAAATATTTAAACTCTTATTGTTGGCATACTTCTCATCTGAAGGTTCATTGCGAAGAACTTCTGGAGCCATTCATTGTGGCTGCAAGAGAAATGAAGTTTGACATAAAGTCAGCCAAGGCACTTGAAGTTCGAATATGCAGGTGAACTAAAGTAGCTAATATATATGCTAAGAAAAAGAGGTCCTCAGTTCAAGTTGAATACCGTTCCTTTCCCACTCTTTGTTGTTAGATATGTCTCGTGCTTAAGACGTGACAGACCAAAGTCCCCAACCTATAGATACTTGCATAGTGAGAACCTCAATACAACTAGAACCTCTAAGTGACAGAGGTTTAGGAGTCTGGCAAGGAAAATCAGCAGTAAAATGATAGTGTAACCTTAACGGTCCAATTCTTGTCCACAAGAAGATTCGAAGACTTCAGATCCCGATGAACTATAGGTGGGTTGAAATGATGAAGATAGTTCATGCCACGAGCCTGAAGAAGCAGCATAAAGAAACACATTACAGTCGAATAACATGATTTACCATGGTAATGCCAAATTCCAGTTGATCTTGAACAAAAGAAAGCACAATCTTACAAGTCAGAAGATCTTGAAGAGGAAAAATAAAAATGATACTTTTTCCAGAAAGAAATAATGGATGCTACTCATGATAATATGAAATGTTCTAGGTATTACAGATTTCATAGGAACTCACTATATCTAAAGCCATGTGAATATGCCGTCTCCATTCTAGTTTGGATGCATTCCTCTGTAGTAACCTAAACAAACTTCCTCTGCATAAATGGAAAACGGAAATGGTTTGTAAATTATATGATATCATCATAATAATAGAGACATGACAAAAAATACGAGCTTAACAAATTGGTTTTAAGAATTGAAATTGACCGTGGCAGGAACTCTGTGACAATGCAGAGGTGTTGAGATGAAGTTACCGCACCCATGAAAAGAAGAATATTTGGATATCGGAGACGTTTCATCAGTGACACCTAAGGTTAGCAAGCATAATATCTCTTAGAAATGCTTGGTGATCAAGAATAACCGTAGAAAACCAATCACCATTATTTAATTTGAAACTGAAAAGGATATGTTATATCTCGCACAAAACCCTTCTAGGACATATTTAGAAGAATCTTTCAGATGATTATATGCAAATATCACATGAAATGATAAGATAAAGTGCTTTATTATAATAACGCTTTTCCTAACAGGAACCCTCTAATACAATACTAGTCAGCACCTAAGCAGAAAGTGAAAGCAGGAATCCAGATGAAAAGTAATCAAAACAAAAAGGAGAACTATAGAACCACGGAAGTTTTATTTGAGATCTTCACAGAAGCTAGGACACGAGCAAGAGAAGTATTTCCAAGCAGAAATCTTCTAGTACTTTTCAAAGTGAGTGGTTAATGCATAGAACTTCACAGCTGATGTGGAGTGTGTAAAATGACAGCTTAAGAATATTAATTCACTATTAGCATTAGATATGTTAGTTTGATTAAGTGGCTTTTCAAACAAATTCTACAACTTATTAAAATTCAACTAGTACCTTTACTGTTTTTATCTACGGTTATCTAGAGTCATACGTTTTAGGTCCACCATACAAGAAAATGCAAATCTCAAACACATCAATGACGAGGAAGAGAACAACGCTGCTCAGGGTTATGAAAAGTTCTATTCATTCTACTCTTACCAATTGAGAGCCCATAATACTCAATAATAACTGTGATATAGCTTAAGTGCTATGAAAAGGGCAGCCCGGTGCACTAAGCTCCCGCTATGCTCGGGTCCGGAGAAAGGCCGGACCACAAGGGTCTATTGTACGCAGCCTTACCCTGCATTTCTGCAAGAGGCTGTTTCCACGACTTGAACCCGTGACCTCCTGATCACATGGCAACAACTTTACCAGTTACACCAAATGCTACAGAAAAACAATTTTCAATATGGAAACAAGTAAAAGCTTTTCACAATTTATTCATGAGAACCATACTGACCTCCTGTCTAAAGGAATATATGACATCATCAGAATATTCTTGCTTGGAAAATACTTTAACCGCAACATCCTGCAAAACAAAGACATCACTTTACAAAAGTGAAGCAGCACAATCACTTCTTACTGGCTGTTCCGCTCCTTTAAAGTAACCAGTTAATCTAGAACTCAAATGACAGTCATAGAAAAAGAGAAGTGACATGTCAAACACTATTCAAATACTGGCTTAAAGAAACTTAAAGTTTTAAACATTAAATTGAAATGGAGCGTATAATGAGAAAAAGCAGCTAGAGTTTAGCCCTTTGTTGCCTTTTTTTGGGGGATAAGTGTAAGCTCCTGTCAACTTGATAACTAAAACACGCAATATTTGATAACAAGAGATTTCATCATGCCGCAGTATGTTTGAAAACACTTAAACAGAGCTTCTTAGGACATTCTCTATGAATGGAATTTCATAAAAGAGCCAGAGAACGTACTGATCCGAACCACAGCCCATGATAAACAGTTCCACAAGAACCTAGTGAAATATAAACAAAGTAAAAGTGAGAATGATGAAACAGAAAACATGATAAACTCTAGTAGAACCACAAAAGACATAAATCTGATAGCTGTAACACAACAGGGAATCTTCATTGTGAAATTAGTGTGTAAGCTTCACAAATATGCATAGAAGTAATTAGTGTAAAATTTTGTCCAAGCTTCTGATATTTGGCTGAACGTCTAAAAGTACTGTAAAACAGAGTGATAGAATCATACATGCTTGTTAATGCCTTAACAAGAGGAAAAGGTCTGCACAACTGATAGACTTATCTCTGAAAATTTTACCGGTAAACAAGAATTTGACGTACCCTGTCCAATATGTTCTCCAATTGTCAAGTCCTCCCACAAGATTTCATAATCCAAGCAGTCAGTATCAGTATCCACTTTATTACCAGCAGTACTACTGGTACTATCGCTACTACTAGCACTGCTTGTGCTATTAACATTAAATGACGATGACCAGGATCCCCAAGCCTCATTGGTCGTTGTACGGTTACTTTCAATAACCTGATCGTCTGATGTTGATACTGCATTACAACTCTTGCAATGATTCCACTCATTATCTTGGTCGTTGTTTAGCCAGGGCCAAACAAAGCGTGTAGTCTTTGCCTCTAACACTTCCTGCTCATTGCCTTTCCATGGCCATGATAAGTTCTTCTTAACCATCCATGCCTCTGCCTTTGAAGTTATAATCTTAGAAATCCCAGGTCTTCCCTCACTCTCATCCCCCGAGTCTCTTGAGGGTTTTTTTGGAGAGTGCTCAACATTGGAGAATACCTCAAATGGAGAAACATGAACATCTCCCCTGGGTGTACTCGCTCCACTTGGATTTGCATCTTCCCTGTGATCTGATAGAGCAGCGTCAGAAAAAGCATGATCAGAATGGTGACCATATCCACTTCCACCTTCCCGAAGAACGCTGCCCTCTCCAGTTTTCATTTTTGACTTAACCTTGTTGCTCACCTTTGAAGCCTATTGGATGTTTCCATCATGTTAGCACATGCCCACCTCATACAAACAAGAAAAAACAAAAGCAAAAATAGAAAAAGAAAGCATGCCAAACAACTCCATACTAACCAAACTCGATATTTTGGAGGCAATGGCAACTTGCAGAGGTTGCTGTGGATTAAGTCCAAGTCTCACAGAAGCAATGCTTCTAGGCCTACCAGAACTTTTATCAGCTTCGATATGCTTCACCTCTGTAGATGTTTCTTGAAATGGCCTCACGTCACTTGATACACAAATAATACCAATAAATGTACCATCATCATCATAAAGAGGGGTATCTGTTGCTACGATTAAAAATCTGTCCCCTCGCTTATTCCTCACAGGAAATTGTCCAGTCCAATTCTCACCCTTTGCCACTCGGTATAAAATGATTTTTGCCACAGCATGATCCTTAGGATCTGCTATTAGCTCAAGAAGATTCCGCCCAAGAGCTTCCGCAGCTGAATAACCATATAGTTGTTCAGCACTTCGATTCCTGCACAACAATTACAACCCAATTTCGCAAAGGAAGTAAATTCTGTAGTCCAAGTTTGGTCCTACATTTTTAAGATTCAACAACTACGCATCTATCCCAACTAGTTGTGGTCGTCCATATGAATCCTCAATTTCCATTCCACTCCATTAGGACTAGTTTATTTCCTATACTCAATAGTTCATTTTTAAAGAGTTATTGGCGTTCTGTGTAACAAGCCGACCGGTCGTTTTGAATATTAGTACCTCATTTTCTTATTTGATGCATCCCGTATGTTCATTTGACGTTATATGACTTGCGGCGATGGATGATTTGGTTTTCGTGGGGTTCGGGAGTGATTTGGAACACTTAGTTTCATTTTGGAAGCCTTAAGTTGTAAGAGTTGACCAATGTTTGACTTTTGAATAAACGACCTCGGATTAGTGATTTGAATGTTCCAATAGGTTCGTATGGTGATTTTGGACTTGGGCATATGTTCAGATTTGGTTTTCGATGTTCCTAGAAGATTTTAGCTCTATTTACCGAAAGTAGGCAATTTGAAGAATTAGAGAGTTTTTAAGTTTGACCGATTGTTGACTTTAGGGTTATCGGATTCCGATTGTTGCTACGCGAATGTATTTAAGTTCATTTTATTTAATGGAACTTGTATATAAAGTTTGGTTGTGATTCGAAATGACTAAGTATGAATCGGACGCTTGGATGGAAGTTTAGAAGCTTATGAAGTTAAGAGAGTTCAATGCGTGGTTTGGTCTTTGATTCTTAGATGTGATCTGATGGTTCCATATGTGTTTTGAGGCTTTGGATAGGTCCCGGTAGTGTTTATGGACTTGTTGGTACGATTGGATGGGGTCTCGGGAAAGTTTCGGACCACCCGGAGCATGTTTGGTGTTGGCAGATTTTCTGGTGTTCATCGCGTTGGCAGATTTTCTGATGTTTGGCATGTCCCGCGCTTGCGATGAAGGATTTGGGCTGGAGCTGTTGTGCTTTGCGTTTGCGAAGAGGTGGTCGCGTGCGCGAAGGCTGGAGGTCACTGAGGCATCGCATTCGCGAAGGTTCAATCGCGTTAGCATAGGGGAGTCAGGCGAAGCTTCGCGATCGAGAGGGTCTTCCTGCGATCGCGATAGGTGAATTTCGGGGAGGCAGTTTGTGCTTCGCGAACGCGAGGCTTGTGTTGCATTCGCAGAGGGTAGAGTGCTGGCAGGGGCATTGTAAGTCTAAATTTCGGGATTTTGCCTATTTTTCATATTTTTGAGTTTTGGAGAACGACAGGAGGAGATTTTAAAGAGAGATTTCACTACTATCTTGGAGGTAAGTAATCTAAACTTGGATTTGATCATGTATCTTGATTCTCCATGGATTTTTGTACCTAAAACATAAAATTTCAAAGTGAAACTTGGGATTTCTTTCTACAACTTAAGAGAGTATAATTTGAGGATTTGGACATCAATTTGGGCTTGAATTTGAAAACTAAACACATATTTGGAATCGTGAGGTTATCGGTAAACGGGATCTACCCCTAGACTCCGGTTTTGACCATGTGGGTCAGGGTTGACTTTTGTTGACTTTTTGGGAACGGATTAAAGATTAAAGATTTATTGTTTGGAATTGATTCCTATGGGTTTCTTTGACTTATTTGAGTATTGTTTGATTAGATTTGAGCCGGTTGGAGGTAATTTCTTAAGGAAAGGCGATTTTGGTGGGCTGATTTGACTCCCAAAGATAAGTATCTTGCCTAGACTTGGCTTGAAGGAATCTACCTTAGGAGATTGACCTTATTTGACTAATTGCTATATATTGGGGGTGTTGTACATACGTGGTAACGAGCGTATATGCAAGTTCTATGGACTATTCATGCTCGGGGTAAGGCTACTTTATGCTTTGGATTATATCGTATACTATTTATGAGTTGTTGTTATCCTTGTGTGACAATGTGGGCTCTCTCAATCATGCTAGAAGCCATGTCTTAGGCCTTTGGTAACTTGTTAACTATTAGATAGTTATGTAAATAAGATGAATTAGTCCTAGTCCCACATAGAATAGGAGTAGGACATGTGTTGTATAAATAGGGCTCGTTGTATTATAATTGAATAATATATCAATAATATATTTTTCTCGCGTGCTTTCTCACATGGTATCAGAGCATTTGTGAGAAAAGATCGATGTGCGTCATTCCAGCGTAATCAGGAAGAAAGAACTTAGTCATCATGTAATTTTTCCGGTGACTTAAGGGCGATCCTCGTGAAAGTTATTTTTTATCGGTGTTGTGCAAAAACCAACACCACCACGAGGTAGATCAAAATATTTTCTCCGGCAGAGACCTGCCACGCGCCGGCAACAGAGATTTTTCAGCGAGGGTTCCAACTCATGCGTTGGCGCGAGAGCAACTTTCCGGGCATTTTTTTGCAAAGCTTTGTTTAGGACAGCTTGCTCACCCTTCAGTTCCGAGTCTACCCATCCAATTTAAACCAAATTCCGACCACTTTTCTAATTTTCCGGCGTGAACAGTGTTATTTCAGTTGTGAAGAGTGTTTGCCTAGATATTTCTTCAGTTTTCCCGCTTCCACAATTTCAAGTGAAGAACTTGATTTCAAACTCCATCTAACCTTTTAAAAAAAAAGGTCTCTAGGTTAACATGTTCTGATTTGGCATTCCAAGATTAATCATACAACGTTTAGTTTGAGAAATTGGTTGTAGCGAAATGGGATCCAATACTATGAATAGTTAGATGGTTTCTCTACCGGATTATATTGAGTTCATTCATTACAAAGCATGTAAACAGACATCTGTAGAGATAGCTTCCATTGTTCTAATAGGTAATAGCGTGACTTGTGTCTCCCAATTTTCATCACCCGATTCTTAGGTCATTGATTCAGGTGCATCTGATCATATTTCTGGTAACAAATCTATTTTCACTACTATTTCATATTCTCAATCTCTTCCAACAGTCACAATGGCCAACGGGTCGCAAACCATGGCAACTGGAATAGGACAAGCAAATCCACTTCCTTTCTTACCTTTAGATTCAGTTCTTTATGTTCCCGGTAGTCCTTTTAATCTCATAGTTGTTAGTTGCTTAGCCAAATCACTTAAATGCTCTGTGTTAGTTTATAGCTATGTATATAGTGTAGTCTTGTCCCACATTGGAATAAGATTAGTATGTACTTGTATAGTATAGCTATAAATAAGGATCTCTTGTATTGTATTGAACATCCAATATCAAAAACATATTTTCTCTCGTGCTTTCTCACATGGTATCACAACAATTGTGAGAGATTTATCGATGTGCATAAATTCCAGCGATTCTAGGAAGAGAAATCAGTCAGCGGAAGTTTTTCCGGCGACTCTTTTTAAGGTTGTTTTGCGTCTGCTTCGTCTCCGTCAGTATTGTGCAAAATCCAACACTACCACAAATGTCGTCACAGTCCGGCGACCAAACCCCAGTGAAAATCTTTGGCAGCAGCCTCCTCACGCGCCACCAGAAGCTCACGCGCCGGCGCGTACGACCACTTCCGGCCATTTTTTGAAAAACTTCCTTCAGAACAGTTGGGTTGCCTGGTAATTCCGATCCTACCCCTACTGTTTTCATTTCATTCCGACCACTTTGAGTTTTTTGCCGGCAGCTACAGTACTATTCCGATAGCTACAGTAAGATTCCGGCAGCTATAGTATTACCTTATTCTGTTTCTGTGTTTCCTTACTCTGTTTCAGTGGATTACAGTTAATTCTTTCTCTTATTTGGTAATAATTTGCAACGATGTCTTTGGTATTTGATGTTTTTGGGTCTAGAAACATGAGTTCTGGAAGCTCTAGTGCTATTATTACCTCGAAACCTTTAATGGGACGTTAAACTACTTAGCTTGGGCTTCATCTGTCGAGTTGTGGTGTAGAGGCCAAGGTGTTCAAGATCATCTAATCAAACAGTCTAGCGAAGGAGATGAAAAGGCAATAGCATTTTGGGCAAAGATCGATGCTCCGTTATGTAGCATCTTGTGGCGATTTATTGATTCCAAGTTGATGCCTTTGTTTCGTCCATTCCAGACATGTTATTTGGTTTGGGCGGCACGCACCTTATACACTAATGACATATCTCGCTTCTATGATGTGATATCACGGATGACAAACTTAAAAAAGCAGGAATTAGATATGTCTACTTACTTGGGTCATGTACAGACAGTCATGGAGTAATTTGAGAAGTTGATGCCAGTTTATGTTAGTGTTGAAAAACAACAAGAGCAGCGACAAAAGATGCTTCTCGTTCTTACCCTCGCTGGACTTCCTAATAATCTTGATTCAATACGCGACCAGATTTTAGCTAGTCCGACTGTCCCGACAGTTGATGAATTATTCTCTCGATTACTCAGCCTTGCTGCAGCACCAAGTCACCCAGTGATCTCATCACAGATACTTGATTCCTCTGTTCTTGCATCCCAGACAGTGGATGTTCGGGCATCTCAAACTATGGAGCATAGACGAGGAGGAGGTCATTTTGTAAGATCTAGACCCAAATGTTCTTATTGTCACAAACTTGGACACACTCGTGAAATGTGTTATTCCTTACATGGTCGTCCACCCAAAAAATGCTTACATTGCTCCGACCGAGACTACAGGTAACCACGGATTTTCTTTATCTAAAGAAGAATATAATGAGCTCCTTCAGTATCGAGCAAGTAAGCAAACATCTCCACAAGTAGCCTCAGTTGCTCAGACTGATACTTCTGTTACTGGTAATTCTTTTGCTTGTGTTTCCCAGTCTAGTACTCTTGACCCATGGGTCATGGACTCAGGCGCTTCTGAACACATCTCTGGTAATATATCACTTTTGTAAAATATTGTATATTCACAATCTCTTCCCACTGTTACTTTAGCCAATGGATGTCAAACTAAGGCAAATGAAGTTGGACACGCTAATCCTCTGTCTTCTATCACCCTAGATTCCGTTCTTTATATCCCTGACTGTCCTTTTAGTCTTGCATCTGTTAGTCGTTTGACTCGTGCCCTCCATTGTGGTATATATTTCATTGACGATTCTTTTATTATGCAGGACCGCAGTATGGGACAGACAATTGGTACAGGACATGAATCAGAAGGCCTTTACTACCTTAACTCACTCAGTCCTTCCACAACATGTCTAGTTACAGATCCTCCAGATCTAATCCACAAATGTTTAGGATATCCGAGTTTATCCAAACATCCAAAGATGATGCCTAGTTTATCTAGTTTGTCTACATTAGATTGTGAGTCGTGTCAGCTTGGGAAACATACCCGAGCCTCCTTTTCGCTTAGTGTTGAGAGTCATGCAGAATCTGTCTTCTCCTTAGTTCAACCTTGGGATTTCGTTATTTTGTTAGTTTCATTGATGATTATTCAAGATGTACTTGGCTTTTCTTAAGGAAAGATCGTTCTAAGTTATTTTCTATATTCCATAGTTTCTGTGCTGAAATCAAAAACTAATTTGGTATTTCTATTCGCATTTTTCGCAGTGATAATGCCTTAGAATATTTATCTTCTCAGTTTCAGTAGTATGACTTCTCAAGGAATTATTCATCAGACATCTTGTCCTTATACCCCTCAGCAAAATGGGGTTGCTGAGAGAGAATAGGCACTTTATTGAGATTGCTCGCACACTTCTAATTGAATCTCGTGTTCTATTGCGTTTTTGGGGCGATTCAGTTCTCACAACTTGTTATTTGATTAATCGGATGCCTTCATCTCCCATCAAG